>CAUYLG010035013.1:0-41795 GCA_963573385.1 Cacajao melanocephalus
GCAGTAGAACAAGAATCCTGTTCTCTCTCCCTCTTTTTCTTCCTCTTTCTTTCTCTCGTACATTCTTTTTTTTTCTTTCTTTCACTCTCCCTTTCTTTCCTCTCTTTTCCTTTCTTTCAAAAAATAAAAAAAAAATAAAAAAAAAAATAAAAAAAAAAGAAAAAGAAAAAGAAAAAAAAAAAATATATAGGCAAACATTGATGACTTATTTGGGCCCCAGATTTGGATTCTCCTGACCAAACAACTCTACCTGTCAAAGCCTTCTTAATGTTGAGCTGGAAACTACTGCCTTATTAATTCCTCCTGGAGGAACACACACAATCTCACTCCTCTTTTATGGTAGTTCTTTAAATATGTAAAGATAGTTACCATTAATTCCCACTCTTTTCCTGGCTACCTTTTCCATTTTCCTTAGCTGACATGATTTAAACCCTCCTTTCTTTCCTGTGATCTCCTCTTACTCCTAAATAGATTAAAAATGATCTTTTACTGAGAGAATTTGTAAAATAATTATAATGTTCCAGCGTCAAATAAAAATAAATCCTTCAGTCTTCCTATTTGGTTTTGGAACCTTACGATTACACTAGGTTGCTTATAAATCACTCCCTGCTCTAAAGGAGTCATACTGAACTTGTGCTAGGTAAACACCTATGTCTTTTACATGTAACATCACCACATTCTGTTTGAGTTTCTGGACCAAAGTTAAGATGTATAAATTTATTCTTATTCATTTAAGCCTGTAGTTCTAGTGTCTCTTGATCTCCTTTAAGTTCTCTAACAGAAAATGTCCTCTCTTCCTGATACGAACACAACTTCAATGTCATATGATGAAAATTATAAATGAAACAGTCTAAGAAGAGATGCCTATAGCAAACTATTAACTACTTATCTTCAAAATGATATCAATATAGTAATTACCATTTACCTTAGGTAGTAGATTTGATTCATGTATTCAGTTAGCAATGAGTCACCTAAAAGTACTATATTCCTCTAGCTTACAATTCTTCATTTTATCTTAAAAATGTTGTTTTCATTATCTATGTAAAATCTCTAGCTAAAAATGTGAGAGTAAATTTTCTTCTAGGAAGCATGCTCTATATTGGAAATAATGGAAATGACACAAGAATGTGTAAAGAGAACTCTGGAAATAAATGATAAAAACAAGACTAAAAATATGAAAATGTATTCAATATATTCAATATACATTTTACTGATAATAGACTGTCATTTGGGGGATGTCACAGAGCCAGGAATCTAATAGAACTGATGTCAGCAGAAGTGTATGAAAGTCACATGCTTGTGACCTGCTCCTTTGTCTTTTAACAAATATCTATACATTTCCATGGACTAAACCGAAAGATGAAGAAACTGATAACATATTATGGAAGAAGAAATAGAATCTGTTTAAAATTATTGTTATAACTTTTAAATAAACCCCAAATTGGCACAGATGTTTTTCCTCCAAAGGTTATCTGTAACTTTTGAAACAAAGTACATATATGAAGTTTTGCATTTCTATATACTTATGTTTCTTGCAATATTCTGGTCAAAAAAATGAATAAAGGGAAGCTATATCTTTTTCATAATGAAAGAAAAGTAATCAAGCAAATATGAAATACCTGTGGGCATTTGACAGCACTGTAGCAATCTCCAGCTGTGGCAAATGGAACTGCATTTCCAAATACTGTTTTTGAAAAAAGAAGATCCGTAGCTAGAAAATAATAAATGAAACTCTTTAGCATAGAGACAATAATGCAATCTTTGTTGCCAAACACAGAGTTTTCATATTACTTTCTTAAACATATTTATATAATTAATTTTAAAATTTTAAGCACAAATGCACAATTCTAGTTTATTACATAGAATAGACTCTCACTGAATAAATTTTCTTTAATACAAAAATGTTCATATCATAAATTGCCCTAACAAATGTCAAGCACATTTTTAATTAAACAGAAGATTTTAAAACTAAATAAATGCATTATTACATATGAAGTCACAGAATATCTGAAATAGATGAAGTAGGGTCAGGAGCCAAATCCCTCAGGAAAAAAAGGTCACGTAAACATAAATGACAAAGCAATAAAATTGAGTGTTTATAGACAGCATAAATAAAAATTCATTTAGGTAATTCAAAATCACTCAGCAAAAAATATGTCATTTTCTTTTATTCTTATCTTATTGCATTATGTTATTCTTTTTATTTTTTTTAAATTTACTTTTGCTAACAGTGTTAACAAAATTTCTGGACTGGTAATAGTGCTGAAGAGTCCACATAAAATATCAAAAATAGAGTCACTGGATTAAAACAGGCTGGAAGGAACCCTAAAAATCAGCTGCTTCAATCACTTATTCATATTGGAATCAAATAATATCCCAACCAAATCATCTAGCCAGTGGCTGTCACCTCCCCTATGTAATTCCAAATCTTTTCACTTTCAAGACTGCAAAATCACTGCATGTCCCAGGATGACACCAGTGCTTCAGAAGCAATTCCCAAAGCTAGCGTATCTGGCAATATCTACCATATCTCTAAGAGCAGATTCAAAAACTAGAAAGCTTTCCATGGTTTACCAGAGCTAGCTTGTACCAAATAGTGAGAGCCAACTGTGTGTATCTCTTCCCAACCCCATGTACAATGAGGCCATATTGGTAGCTTTTGATTGGTCATAGTGGGAATATATATACCATGTATATACTAGTGCTTAACACTACAAATCAGACTTTTTATTCCTTGGATAACTGATCGTCAAACATTCATCTGCACACCACTATTTATTTGTGGCATTTGTGAGTTAGGCTGGGGCAGAGCAGAGACACAATTTTCAATGCGTCTATTATTACTATCTCCAAAAGCATGTCAGTCAACAGCCAGTTTCATCAGCCAATTACACAATGATGACTCATAAATATATATCCAGTCCACCTGACTCTGATGACTTACAGAACATATACCAAACTCCTGTTGGGCATGTTTGTTTGGATGACCCACATATATCTGTAATTTAACATGTTCAAAGCTAAATGCATTATCGTTTTCTCCAAATATATTTACCCTGCTCTATTTCCCATTTCACTAAACTGTACTACCATCTGTCCAGTTATTTTAGAAACTTTTCTAAATATTCCATGTCACTTATTCTCACACTCCTTCTATCAGAAAAACCTGTAGTGTCTACTTCTTTAATGTTTCTCAAATAGGTATCTTGACCCATGTTCTCAGTACTCATCACTTTTTATCTGAATTGTTACATTAGTCTCCTAATCATTTTTTATGGATACAATTTGTTCTGCCTCCAACCAACTCTATTCCTTCCCCTGCTCATGCCTTTATTCCAATGGCTCCTATGACTTGCAAGTTAAAATCCAATCGTGTAGTTTAGTATACACTGTTCTTCATGATCTGCTCCCTATGAACCTCTCTAATAAGCTACCATTCCCCAACCTACATTTGATTTATGTTTATTCTCTGATATCACCAAAATGCTTCTCCCTTCCATGCTTTTGTTCATGCTTTTCCCTCCTCCTGAAACTCATTTTTCACCACTTTTGCTAACTCAAAGTTGTCTTGAGATTGTTCAAACTCTCTGTTTCTATAAACCTCTTGAGAAAAGCAAGGACTTTTAATTCAATGGATCCTTATTTACAATCTATTTTGGATTGGGCACTCTTATAGATATTGTGAACACAACAGTGGGTGAAACAGAGGCTGATGGAACTTGAGTTTTAGAGTTTAGAAGAGAAAAGTTATCAAACAAATATTATAGTATATTAGGCATGACACTTGCTATGGAAAGAAAATAAAGCAGATAATAGAACGAGGAGAAAGGGAATTTAGTTGTGGAGAGTGATTCTAGAAGGGTTTATTTAGAAGATGAATTTCAGAAGAGACCCAAAAGAAGTGAAGGGGTAAACCACACAGACAGCTATAGACAAATGTTCCTGGCAGATGAAACAGTAAGTGCAAAGGCCTTAAGGTGGAGGCATGCCTGGTGTGTTCAAGAAACAGCAAAAGGGCCACTGTGTCTGCAGCAGGAGTGACAAGAGGGCTCAGGGAAGCAGGAAACCAAGAGGGAATACAGGTGGGAAGGTCATCTTGAGTTTTGTTGACCAGTGAAAGAATTCTCAGTTTTACTCGGAGTTAAATGGGAAATGTTTGGAGAGCTCTAAGCAGAGTTCAAGATTGTTAAAAAGATCAAATAAGATAACGTACAAGACATGACACAGCTTATGTTTTAGGGGATCACTCTGTCTTATCTGTTGAGAAAAGAATCTAGGTTAAGAGAAGGGAGAGTAGTGAAATGCTGAAGCAGGAATACCCGTCATAAGCCATAATTCAGATTAAAAAAATGCTGTAGACTTGGGCCAATGTGGTAGCAAATAAGATAGTGGGAAAGTGAAATTTAGTATATGTCTTAGATGGGCTCAGGCTGCCATAACAAAATCTCATAAACTGGGTGGCTTAACCAAAAATTTATTTCTCACAGTTCTGGAGGCTGGAAATCTGAGATTAGGGTGCCAGCATTGTTGGATTCTGGTGAAGGCTGTCTTCCTGGCTTGCAAACAGCTACCTTCTTTTGTGTTTTCACATGGCACAATGATACCCCTGCTGTCTGTTCCTCTTCTTGTCTGGCACTCATTCCATTATGTAGGCTTACCTATATGACTTCATCTAAACCAAATTATATCCTAAAACTTTATCTCCAAATACCATCAATTTTGGATTAGGGCTTGAACATATGAATTCTGGGAGGCACAATTCTGTCCATAGCAGCATGCACATTGAAAATTCACCTGACCAAAGTTGATGATAAATTACATGTGGGTGTGGAAGAAAGGTAGAAGTTAAAGATGTTGCTAGGTTTTAGCTAGACTAAGTAGAATATTATTGGTGGCATTTTCTGCAGTGGTAAAAATTTGGGTTTGAAGAGCAGGTTTGGCAGGAAATATTGGAAGTTCAGTTTTGGATTCATTGAGTTTGACAACATGCCTATTAGACATTCATATGAATATGCTAAGTAGACAATTGGATTTTGGAGGTTAGGGTAGCAGTCCACGTTGGAAATGTGCATTTGAGACTCTAATTTAATAGATGGTACTTGAAATCAATAAAATTAATGAGATTCCCAAAGGAACAACTGAACCCTACAGCTCCTCAATATTCAATGTTGTAGAAGATGAAGAATAACTAGCCAAGTCGAGAAACAGTGAGAAAGACAGGAGGAAGAGTGGTAGAGAAAGGCACAAAACCATTAGAGGATGGTGTCCTGGAATCCAAATGCTGCTGATGAATCATGTAAGATGGAAAACAAGACTTTATCATTGCATTTAGGAAAACAGGTTATTGATGTCTTTCATAAGGACTGTTTCCTGGAAGTGACACAAATAAGAGATTGATTAGAGTATAGCATGGGGAAAGAGAAATTGGAGAGTGCAAATTATAACTCATTTAAGAAATTTTACTATAAATGAACAAAGAAACTAGGCAGTGGCTAGAAGAGTAGAGGTCAAGAATTGTTGTTAATTATGATGAAAGGAATAAGAACATGTTTCTCTATGCAGAATTTAAATGATCCAGCAGCAGAATTGAGGATGTAAGAGAGATCAGGAAATATGCTGAAATAATGTTCTTGAGTACGTACAAGGCATTGGGCTTAGAGGACACAAAGCAGGATTTGCCTTGGATGGAAGGATAAAGAGTTCATCCAGGGTAAACAGGAGAAAGCAAAGAAGATAGATAAAGATTTAGGTGGGCTGGTAGATGTGGCAGTGGGAACTTGAGCAACGCCCTCCTGGTTGTTCTTACTTTCTCAGTGAAATAGGAAGCAAGATCACCAGTAGTGAGTTGGTAGAGTGGAAGTATTAAAAATTTTGAAATTTGAAGCTAGAGGAGAAGGTATAAGATAGACACTTAGAAAAGTAGGAGAGAGAATGGACTAGGGAAAAGCAATAGGATTACTTGGCAGCACCATGGATCCGTGTAAACTTAGTACTCATATGTTTAAAGTGATATCAGTCAAAAGAGCTGCATATTATTTGCCACATTCAGTTTTATGCTGCAAGCACAGAATGGGTAGAAGGTTTAATTTAATCAAGGCAAGACTGGATTTTTACCATACAAGTTTGAGGAAGAGAAAGAGAGGAGTTGAAACTATATATTTGACATTGTATGCTCAGGGCCCAGATCAATGCCTGACAAAATGGCAGCTTTGTTTGATAAATTAATTTTTTTAAAAGCAGCCTAATTAACATAAATAAGCTACTGAGGGTCTATTAAAACTTAGAGTGCTAATTACCTGACCAATACACATTAATAAATTATAACAAATATTTTTAGAACATGTACTGTATCAGGGATATCCAATCTTTTAGCTTCCCTGAGCCACATTGGAAGAAGAAGAAGAATTGTCTTGGGCCATACATAAAATATACTAAGAGTAGCTTATGAGCTAAAAAAAAAAAAAAAAAAAATCACAAAAAAATTTCAAAGTATTTTAAGAAAGTTTACAAATTTTGTGTTGGGCCACATTCAAAGCCACCCTGGGCCACACGAGGTCTACAGGCCGTGGATTGGACAAGCTTGTATTATGTGTAAAACAATGACTGAATACGTTACAAATATCATTCTTAATCCTAGCCAAAAAAGAACAAAAAAGTAGGAAAGAAAGAAGAAATGGATAATAAACCTTAGTTGTAGTTTCTCATTTTAAAGATGAGGAACTGAGGCTTAAAGATATATGCCCAATGTCACACAGCTGATAAATAAAGAATTATACCCAGACAGTCTAACTCCAGAGTTTATTATTGTGACCACAGTAATATAATGTTACCACACTGTAGTAAATGGTGGATGTTCAGTAAATCATAGCCATCATTATTATTAATAGTTCATAATTTTATGACTATAATTTGTATATTACGTGTTCATGCATATATTGTCTTAAACTTTTTTATTGCTTTCTATGACTTATGCACCATGCTAGGAACTGGGGTTGAGATGGAGTCTCTGCTAGTGAAACGCATTTTTTTGCCTCTTCACCTAAATACATAAATTTCAGGACAGCAGGCTGCATTTGCCTCGTGTATATTAAGTTCTATAAATATGTTTTGACTTGATTGTATTATAAATTACTTCCTAGATAAGCAGTATGATCTATAATCTAAGGTCTGTGTGTAGAATTTTATTTTCCCTAATGCCAGTTACTAACCATATGAATGGAACAAGTTGCTTAACTTCCATATTACTTATAACATTGTGATATAATATCTGCCTTAACTAATATAAGAGTGTTAAAAAGGTCAAATGAGATAACGTATCGAAAAATATCTGATAAATTATCATTTGACACTAATGTAAATGATTTGTTTAAACCCTGCAAAAAGCTTCCACAAGTAGACTGAGGATATTAACTTTCTTATCCTTAATGCACCTGACTATTTTAAGGTAGGGGATTTTATCTTGGAAGGACAGTATCTTACTTATCACTGTCATTATATTTTTACTAAGAGTCCCCATCCGGGAGTAGTGGCTCACACCTGTAATCCCAGCGCTTTGGGATGCTGAGGCAGGTGGATAACCTGAGGTCAGAAGTTCGAGACCAGCCTGACTGACATGGTGAAACCCTGTCTCTACTAAAAACACAAAAAAATTAGCACAGCATGGTGGCATGTGCAGGTAATCTCTGCTACTCGGGAGGCTGAGTCAAGAGAATCGCTTGACCCCAGGAGGCGGAGGTAGCAATGAGCCGAGATTGTGCCATTGCATTTCAGCCTGAGCAATAAGAGTGAAAACTCCATCTGAAAAAAATAAGAGTCCGCATAGTGAATGTCATTGCAGAGGAAGTATGCAGCTAACATTTTTTTTATAAGTTAAGTAATTTTTGCACAATGGGGGTCCTTCTCTGTACCCTGGCTATGACATATACTAACATATTGGTAGACATTCATAAGCAAATGGAGGCTTTTTGATTTCAAAATATAGATTGAGCACTTACTTTTAACTTGCATGGAAGTGAGATCAATTCTTATTTTGCTGAAAACAGTGTATCCAGCAGCTAGGTGTACATTGTCACATTCACAGTCTTGCCTCCTACTTCCATTAAAAGGACATTGATATGGATTTTTTAGTCTGTAATAACATTGGAATATTTTAGTATTAGATGCAGTTACTAGACCATAATGTAGATAAACTTTGGGAGTGGAAAAATAAAACACATTCCTACTCTTCGATATTATAGTGTCAACAAGTTAAACAAGAAAGAAGTAAAAATCACTAAAGGTGAACATATGAAATTCTCAATAAAACATTTAAGAAGAGTTTGTAAAAAAATAATTCAGCTGCAATTCTCCTAGCTTTCATTACTGGAAACAGTTTGATTTTATGAAAATGCACATAGTTATTGAATTCTTCCCTGTTTTATGTCCCACTTCTCACCCACAATATTCTTAGTCAATCTGTCTGTTAATAGTCAATATTAACAGTACATGTTAATATTCAAGCTTTTATTTCTGAACAGGCATGGACAACATCTGGCTTACGTCCTAACATGTCTACTTGCTCCTAAATTACTTGTCTCACGTGTAAGCTATTCAAGTATCACTCTGAAGGCTAGAAGTTCCAATTCTCTTGGAGGACCATGAAAATGCTCAGATAGACAAAAATGCACCTCGTACCTAAAGCCATACACTTCAGAAAAATTTTCTTCAGCTTGGACCAGTGTTAAATATTCCTTAGGGTTCTCCAAATGCATGTCTGCACAATGAATCTAAAGAAAAAATGTAAACATCTAGGAAAACTTTTTCCAAAGTCAATGATCAATGTTAAAATAAAATAGGAACTGTTTTCATAATACCTTTATTATTCTTCCCATAATGTTAAGGTAATAGTCACCATCCTTTGTAATGTGGTTTTTCATTTGAATTTCTTTGCAGGTGGTAAATGATTTACCTTCAGAGACAAATTAACACAACACAGAACAAATTACAAACAAAGCATGAACTTAATCATAGAAATATTGCTATACTCTGAATATCTGGCACTTTGTTTTGTGGAGTATGCAACTACTACAGATATATATTTTACTGAAACTCATTAGAAACACTTAGGTACTAAGTAGATTTTTGAAGTCTACTACTTACAGTCATTGGCATAACATTTCTTTTGAGCACCTGGTTTTAAACGGTTTAAACATAAGTCACTGGACAAACCATTTTCAGCAATGCATTTTACTTGTCTCTTCATTATCCCAATTCCACAAGTCACTGAGCACTGTGAACAGAGTAAAATTTAATGGTAAAATATATTATGAATAATAAGGCCAGAAAATCCAAGTCTCCTTTTCTTAGACCAGGTGTTTCTGGAACAAACTGAGAGTCAATAGTAGCTAGAACTACAGAAGATACAAAACTATCCTGGGGGCTGGATAGTCACAGGTGGGAAAAATCCTTAGGCATGAGCCTGAATCTATTACTTCTCAGTTACTGCCTTCTTTTCCTTCATTCTGTGCAGTTATAGCAACAATACATTGTAAATACTTAACACATTGGTCAGTGATGGTAATTAAGACTATCTCATTAAGTTATATGCTAAGTTTGCAAAGTGATATTTACTTGCTTTCTATCAATTAAACTGGAAATATAATATGGTATAAATAACTTTTATTACTAACATGTTAGATTTATTTACTTCTTCACTTAACTGATAAATATTTTTAAGCACTTACTCAAAGTGCAAGCCACTGTGCTAAGTTCTCTGAGGAACAGAAATAAGAATGAGTTATGGTCTCTGCTTTAAGCAAGTTACAGCAAGCATCAAAAGATAAGCTATTTATGTAAATAAATGATAAAATTGTTTTTAGACAATAGGGGTCTGAGGCAACTCTGAGGATCTAGTTATACATACAGATTACCAGACTTCCCATGCCTAGAAAGTCTTTTTCAGAAGTACTAAAATTCTGAAAAATTATACACTGACCTTGCTCCATTTTCCAACTTTCCAAGTGGCCAAATGCAAACAGCTCTCAGTGCATTTGTAAACCTGCGAGGAAGGCCTCACAGGGCATTCTTGATAGACTACTGGCCAAAGTCGATGGAGGTTATGTTTCTTCGTAGATGCGGCCCTGATGCAATATGTAATCCTTTGTCTGTAACTCAATCCACAGTTGTTTGCACACTGACAAATACATAATTATAAGAGAAGAAAATTTCATTAACTTTAGCCATGGATTAATATTTGTCAGATGGCTAATATATATTACACTGTGTCATCTCCACAACAATCCTATTTGCTTCATTTACAGATGAGCAGACAAAGGTTCAGACATTAGACAAGTTTCCCAGAGTTGTACCAATAAATGGAATAAACTTAGATTTAAGCTATATTTTCTATCTGTAGTACCTGTGTTTGTGTATGCATGTGTGTTTTCATTACATTACCATCGTAACTGAATGAAACTATATCTCCCAATAGGCACAGCTTTAGAGGAATAAAACATACTGAGGATCCTTACTGAAAATAAAGGGCATCTATTAGCCTTAGATCACTGGTAACTATATATAAGTTAGCATACATATATCTTCATAGATATAATGTAAAGCCTAATAACATTTGACTAAAATAGGTAAGTGATTTACCTGAAAATTAAAACCGCAATCCAAAACTAGGCAAATAGACTTCTGTTTTTAGCAAAAGTGGAGTAACAAGGAATAGATTTACCTTCTATCCTTAAACAACCAAAATATTTGTACAAAATACAAAGCAATGACTTTTGAGACACTCAACATTAGACAATAAAGAATAGTAATCCATGACAGATGAGAAGCAAAGTGGTACTATAAATCATTCTGGCCTACTGCTTTGAAAAGGTTTCCAGGTCTTAGCACAATGAAAGGAAGACAGCAGAGTTGTGACCAGTCGTGCATATATACCTGTGAGGACACCAACCAAAAGGCTTAGAAGTTACTTTTTCTAATGGTCACACAGAACCAAATATACCAGTGAGGACACCAACCAAAGTGAGGCTTAGAAGTTACTTTTTCTAATGATCACACAGAACCAAATACACTGCTTATTCCCTCCAGCTAGACTGGAAAACTTAAATACGTGAGGAAATAGGTAGAGTACTCAAAAGGTTCTTGTCACAGTAGAGAGGAATAGTTAATCCTAGATTAAACAATACATTGGTCTGCCTAACAAATCTTAAGTGCAAGGCAAGAGAGGGTCAAACTGCTTCCCAACAAAATAAATGCAACCCAGAACAAAACTCAAAATATATGTATATAAATAAAAAATAATCTAGTCACCAAAAAGGTAAAATTCATGGCTGACATGCAACAGAAAATTAATTGGCATGCAAAACATCTGGAAAATAAGACTTATAATGAAGAAAAAAAACCCCATCTATCAAAACATCCCTAAAGGGGTGACATCTGTGAAAGTGGAAGAGTAAGGACATCTAAAAATTCTCTCTTCTATAACAGCAGTGAAAAAATAGGCAAAATTTGCCAGATCAGCTTTTTCAGAACTCTAGAAACTGACCAAAGACTCGCAGCAATCCAGAGGGCATTTATTCAAGAAACATGGCTAACTCTTGGTAAGAAGAGCAAGTTTTGTGATGATTTAACTTCCTCTATTTCCATTCTCTTCTTTCTAGCTCCATGGTAATCTTTAAAATCAACAGCTCTGTAGTTATGGTGAAACTCAGAATTCTGGCAGCCACTAGAGGGGAGCAGAACAGGCTTGGACATCATTCAAAGGCCTTATTCCCAGAGAATTGCCATTATTTAAACTGTTTAGTCATTTTCTGAAAGAGCACACTTGCAAGACTGTCTTTATTTGACCTGACTTGCTCAGTGCTAAAAATCTAGGGGCGTTTGCTGCACTCAATTAAAAACCATTATTTAACTTTGCAGCTTCCAGGATGCTCAATAACAGTTCGAGCAACAATAGGGTAGCTAAAAAGGCTAAAAAGGAAAAGCTGGGGAATAAGATGTCCATCAGAGCTTTGAAAAGCTCCAATGTATTCATGGGATCTAGATGGCCATGAACATGCATCAGATTGTACACATGTCCAGGTCTGTCTGCAAGCTCAGGAAGCATCTGAGGAGGGCTTGCAGCCTCTCTTCCAGCTGACCTCAAGGCTCTACACAAGCAGAAAGTCAAGATTAAGGAAGAGTTGTCAACTACCTAGCTGAGTGTTGAAGGTCACACCCTACTCCCAAACCCCCAACACATAGTACCTTGGCAAAGGCTAGGGAACCAAAATTATTGGTTTCAGATATTAAGGAAATTACTGTCTAGTCATTGCTGACAACTAAAGTAAGTGAGCAAAGACTTCAGTGGCCATGTATGACAAAGAATACAGACTTTACAGTTCAGAAAAGTCACTAAAGAAACAAACAACAACAAACAGCAACAACCACAAACCCTGGGGAGGAGGGAGAATCTGAATAGACTTATCACAAGTAAAGAGATTAAATTTGTAACCAAAACACTTCACACAAGAAAAGCCCAGGACCAAATGCTTAAAGAATGATTAGCACCAAGCCTGCCAAAACTCTTCCATAAGATAGAAGAAAAAGGAGCACTGCTTAACTCATTCTATGAAGCCAGTATTTCTCAAACCCAGGCAGACATCACAAAAAAATAAAACTATAGATGAATATTTATTAAGAATATATATGTAAAGTTCTTCAACAAAATAATATCAAAACAATTCCAGCAACACATAAAAAGAGTTATACACCATGACAAACTAAGATTTATCCCAGGAATGCAAGGTTGTTGTAGCATATGAAAGTCAATGTAATATTCCACACCAATAGAAGAATGGATAAAAAATATGATAATCTCAGTAGATACAGACAAAACATTTGACAAAATCTAACACACTTTCATAATATAAACACAAAGCAAACTAGGACTAGAAGAGTACTTCTTCAATCTGATAAAGTGAATCTACAAAAAATCCATAGTTAGCATACTGAATTAAGAAAACTGAAAGTTTTCCTACAAACGGCAAGAGCAAGACTGGAATGTCTGTTTTTACCACTTATATTTATTATTCTGGAATTTCTAGACAGGGAAATTAGGCAAGGAAAAGGAATAATAAAAGGCATCCAATTTTAAAGTAAGGAATAAAACTATCTCTAATTGCAGATGAGATGACATTGTAAGTAGAAAATCCCATGTAATCCACACACTAAATAATTAAATCCCCCCAAAAATTTTCAATATACAAAAATCAATTCTATTTCTATACATTAGCAATGAATAATCAGAAAATGAAACTAACAGAACAATTCCATTTACAGAAGAATAAAAAATACTCAGAAATAAATTAAACAAAAGAAGTACAAGATTTGTACACTATAAAACATAATGGAAATAAGTTAAATAAAACCCAAATTAATGGAAATACATCCCACATTCATAGATGAGATGACAGTATTATTAAGATAATAATATTTAACAAACTGATCAAGAGTCATTGCAATCTCTAACAAAATCTCAGCTGGCTCTTATATAGACCTTGATAAACTGGTCCTAAAATTAACATGGAAATGTAAGAGACTACTCAGAATAGCCAAGTAATCTGAAGGAGGAAGGAAAAAAGTTGGTTCACTCATACTTCCTGACCTCAAAACTTACTATAAAATTACAATAATCAAGACTACATGGTAATAACATATTGATAGGCATGTAGATAAAGGGAATAAAATTGAGAGTTCAGATATAAACCAACACATTTATGGTAAATTGATTTTTGACAAGGATGTGAAAATAATTCAATGGGGGAAAGAATAATCTTTTTGTGCAGAAGAATGAAGTTAGACCCCTATCTCACATCATATACAAAAATTAACTCAAAATGTATCAAAGTCCTAATTGTCTGAGCTAAAATTATAAAAGTCTAAGAAGAAAACATAAGTATAAATCTTTGTGACCATGAAGTAGGCAATAGTTTCTTAGATATGATACTTAAAGCACAAAGAACTAAAACAAAAAACAAAATAAATTTCACTTCATCAAAGCATACTATTAAGAAAGGGAAAAGATAACACACAGAATGGGAGAAAATATTTCCAAATCATCTAACTGATAAAAGTTGGTACCCAGAATACAAATAATTTACAAGTCAGTATGTGAAAAGACAAATCACCCAATTAAAAAATGAGCAGCCAGACATGGTGGCTTATGCTATAGTCCCAGCACTTTTTGAGGCCCAGGAGGGATGATCCCTTGAGCCCAGGAGTAAGAAACCAGCTTGGGCAATGCTTGGGCAACACAAGGAGACTGCATCTCTACAAAAAAAAAAAAAAATTAGCCAGAAATGAAATGGTGGCACACGGCTGTAGTCTCAGCTACTCAGGAAGCTTAGGTGGCCTTAGGTGGGAGGCTTGCTTGAGCTTAGGAGGTCAAAACTTCAGTGAGCTGTAATTATACCACTGCACTCCAGCTTGGGCAACAGAACAAGACTGCATCTCAAAAAAATAAAATATAATAAAACGGCAGAAGATTTAAATAGACATTTATCTAAATAAGATATAAAAATAACTAAAAACTACACAAAAAGATACTCAAGATAGTCATTAGAGAAATTCAACTTAAACATACAATAGATACCATTTCATACATACTAGGGTGGTTATGGTTAAAAAAAAAGATGTATTATATCAGGTGCTGATGATAATATGGAGAGAGAAATAGGAACTCTTATACATTGCTGATAGGAAAAATAAATAGTATAGCCACTGTGAAAAACAGTTGACAGTTCCTCAAAAAGTTCAATAGAGTTACAACACCTAGCTATTCTATTCCTAGGTTTATATCCAAGAAAATTGAAAACACATTCACAAGAAAACTTGTATGCAAATGTTCCTAACAGAATTATTCAAAAGTCAAAAATGGAATCAATCCAAATGCCCATCAACTGACTAGTGAATAGACAAAATATAGTATATTCCTACAATGGAACATTATTTATCATAAAAAAGAAAAAAGTATTGATGTATGGTAAAACTTGTATAAAATTTGAAAATATCATGCTAAATGAAAAAGCCAGACAGAAAAGACCACGTATGGTATGACTCCATTTATACTAAATGTGAACAGGAAAATCCATAGATACAAAGAGCAGATTAGTGATTGTCTGAGACTAGGAGAAAACGTGAGAATAAGGAATTACTACTTATGGGTACAGAGTTTCTTCTGGGAGCGATAAAAAGGTCTGGGATTTGATCATGGTGATGCTTGCACACACTGGTAACTATACAAAAAGTCTGTGAATTATAAACATGCACATAGATGTTAGAATTAGATGTCCAGAAGGGGATGTTAAGAAGTTAATAACTATGTTTCATATTTCAAAGTTAAGTATAGATATGGAAGATATAAAAAAGCTGAAATTAAACCTCTAAGGATGAAGATAATAATGGCTGAGATTTAAAAAAAAACAAACAGATTGAATAAGGATCAGACATCCGAAAGAAATGAATGGCAAACGTAAAGACATCCATATAGTGGAATCTTATTCAACAATGAAAGAAAAAACACTATTGATACATTCTTCAACCTGACTGAACCTCAAAATATTTATATTACAGCAGATTAAAAAGTACATATTTTATGATTCATTCATATAAAACTTTAGAAAATGCAAACTAGTGTCGTGATAGATCACTAATATAGAAAACAGGTAAGGTCACTTATTGGGTGGGGAGGGAAAAAAGAGGGAGGAAGAGATTATAAAACAGCACAAGGAAACTTTTGGGATCAATGGAGATGCTCTTTATTTTGAAAATGGTACTGGTTTTATGGTTATGTACATGTGTTAAAACTTATTAAGCTATATACTTTGAATACATATAGTTCATGGTTCATCAATTACACCTAGATAAAGCTGTTTCCAAAAAGTGGACAACTATACAGGGCCAGTTTGCAAAACTGTTCCTGGTGGTTGGTTTCACAGTTGACACCTACTGCCACTTCAGACTTGCACTAGAGTTTAACACACATGTCACTATTACTCTATTTGCACCAACCGTCAGCGGTCTCATTCCTTAGATTCATATGCATACCATCATCTGCCACCATATTCAAATTTTATACCCAGTTTCAGCTGTGTCAACTTTTAGATCCAGCTGTTTTATCCAGGAGCAAAAATTCTCAATTTCCTCTCTTTGCCTTACCTGTGATGAGTCTCCTGTTAACACAATGTAACTGCAAGGAGGGTTCCTGCAATTCTTAGATGTAGGAGATCTGGTTGAAGAATTATAGACTCTTTCATTCACTTGTCTGATTTGGGTATCTATGCACTCCATTAGTTGATGGAAATCTTTTCTCTCACATGATGTTGAACACTAGAAATGCAATGACCAAATGAATAACACATTCTTATGTAGAGTGTCTTTGAAAATTTACTCTTTGATACTCACATTCAGCCTCTCTCTTTCCATCCCCTTGTGCTGCACACAGTCCTGACCCCAACATCGCCTCTGAGAACAAGGTCGAGTGGACTGATTACACATTTCTTCAACCACCTGACCAACACCTTTCAGTCTGCAGTATACATCCCTCTGCTGAACTCCAGAGCCACAGGTCACAGAGCACTACAAAAGAGTCCAGATGATTTGAACAATTAGCTAACAAACATCAAATTATATAATTACCAAGTAGCGCCATTACGTATTATTTGTTTTAAATACAGCCTGGTATTATAACATGAATTACATAGAAAATACATGCAATAAGTATTTTTACCACTATTGGTATAAATGTATATTTTCTCTGTTTTGCATTACTTCAAGCTTTACAAAAACTATGACAAGTAAATCAGCTTATAGTAGACAGCATCTCAATCAATGACTCTCTCTTCTGACTTGAATGTATATAATGTCTATAAAAATTACCACACAATTAATCATGAATTATTCCACTACATTGCCTTTAAATGTCAATTAAATTCTTAGACTATACTCATTATCTTCCTCAAAGAAACAATAACTTCAAAGATTGTGTTATATTCATCTTTTTATCTGCAGTACCTACTATAGTTTGTACCTGTTATGGGATCCAAATACTTGCTAATTTTTTTAATACTTTAAGTTCTGAGATACATGTGCAGAACATGCAGGTTTGTTACATAGGTACACATGTGCCATGGTGGTTTGCTGCACCTATCAACCCATCATCTACATTAGGTAATTCTTCTAATGCTATCCATCCCCCTTGTCCCCCACCTCCTGAAAGGCCCTGGTGTGTGATGTTCCCCTCCCTGTGTCTATGTGTTCTCATTGTTCAACTCCCACTTATGAGTGAGAACATGCGGTGGTTGGTTTTCTGTTACTCTGTTAGTTTCCTGGCAATGATGGTTTCCAGCTTCATCCATGTCCCTACAAAGGACATGAAATCATCCTTTTTTATGGCTGCACAGAATTCCATGGTGTATATGTATCATATTTTCTTTATCCAGTTTTTTGTTTTTTTTTTTTGTTTGTTTGAGACAGAGTCTTACTCGTCACCAGGCACCAGGCTGCCTCCCGGGTTCAAGCAATTCACCTGCCTCAGCCTCCAGAGTAGCTGGGACTATAGGCGTGCGCCACCACGCCCAGCTAATTTTTTTGTATTTTTAGAAGAGACGGGGTTTCACCATGTTGGGCAGGATGGTCTCGATGATCTCGTGATCCACCCGCCCCGACCTCCCAAAGTGCTGAGATTACAGGCGTGAGCCACCACGCCCGGCCCTTTACCCAGTCTTTCATTGATGGGCATTTGGGCTGGTTCCAAGTCTTTGCTATTGTGAATAGTGTTGCAATAAACATACGTGTGCATGTGTCTTTAAAGAAGAATGATTTATAATCCTTTGGGTATATACCCAGTAATGGGATTGCTGGGTCAAGTGATCCTTGAGGAATCGCCACACTGTCTTCCACAATGGTTGAAGTAATTTACACTCCCTCCAACAGAGTAGAAGTGTTCCTATTTCTCAACATTCTTTCCAGCATCTGTTGTTTCCCGACATTTTAAAGATTGCTATTCTAACTGGTGTGAGATGGTATCTCATTATAGTATTGATTTGCATTTCTCTAACGACCAATGATGATGAGCTTTTTTTTTTATATTTTTGAAGTCTGCATAAATGTCTTTTTTTAAAGTGTCTGTTCATATCCTTCAGTCACTTTTTGATTTTTTTTTTTTTGTAAATTTGTTTAAGTTCCTTCTAGATTCTGGATATTAGCCCTTTGTCAGATGGATAGATTGCAGAAGTGTTCTCTCATTCTGTATGTTGCCTGTTCACTCTGATGATAGTTTCTTTTGCTGTGCAGGAGCTCTTTAGTTTAATTAGATCCCATTTGCAAATTTTGGCTTTTGTTGCCATTTCTTTTGGAGTTTTAGTCATGAAGTCTTTTCCCATGCCTATGTCCTGAATGATATTGCCTGGGTTTTCTTCTTGGGTATAAAAACCGTAAAAGGTTTTAGGTCCTACGTTTAAGTCTTTAATCCATCTTAATTTAATTTTTGTATAAGGTGTAAGGAAAGGGTCCAGTTTCCGTTTTCTGCATATGGCTAGCCAGTTTTCCCAACACCATTTATTAAATATGGAATTCTTTCCCCATTGCTTGTTTTTGTCACGTTTGCCAAAGATCAGATGGTTGTAGATGTGTGGTGTTATTTCTGAGGCCTCTGTTCTGTTCCATTAGTCTATATATCTGTTTTGGTACAATTACCATGCTGTTTTGCTTACTGTAGCTTTGTAATGTAGTTTGAAGTCAGGTAACATGATGCCTCCAGCTTTGTTCTTTTTGCTTAGGACTGTCTTGGCTATATGGGCTCTTTTTTGGTTCCACATGAAATTTAAAGTAGTTCTTTCTAGCGAGCACAATGGCTCAAGCCTGTAATCCCAGCATTTTGGGAGGCAGAGGCAGGTGGATCATGAGGTCAGGAGTTCGAGATCAGCCTGGCCAACATGGTGAAACCCCATCTTTACTAAAAATACAAAAATTAGCTGGGCATGGTGGTGGGTGCCTGTAATCCCAGCTTCTCAGGAGCCCGAGGCAGAGAATTGCTTGAACCTGGGAGGTAGAGGTTGCAGTGAGCTGAGATCGTGTCACTGCACCCCAGCCTAGGCAACAAGAGCAAAATTTCATTGCAAAAAAAAAAAAAAAAAAAAAGAAAGAAAGAAATTTAAAGTAGTTTTTTCTAATTCTGTGAAAGAAGTCTATGATAGCTTGATGGGAATAGCAATGAATCTATATTTTACTTTGGGTAGTATGCCATTTTCACAATATTGATTCTTCCTATCCACAAGCATGGAATATTTTACCATTTGTTTGTGTCCTCTCTCATTTCCTTGAGCAGTGGTTTGTAGTTCTCCTTGAAGCAGTCCTTCGCCTCCCTTTTAAGTTGAATTCCTAGATATTTTATTCTCTTTCTAGCAACTGTGAATGGAAGTTCACCCATGATTTGGCTCTCTGTCTACTATTGGTGTATAGGAATACTTGTGACTTTCACACATTGATTTTGTATCCTGAGCCTTGTCTGAAGTTGCTTATCAGCTTAAGGAGTTTTTGGGCTGAGACCCAGAGTTTTCTAAATATACAATCATGTCATCTGCAAACAGAGACAATTTGACCTCCTCTCCTATTTGAATACCAGGAATATATCCATTTTTTCTAGATGCTCTAGTTTACTTGTGTAGAGGTGTTTATTTTTTATTTTTATTATTTTTTTTCAGACAGAGTCTCGCTCTGTCACCCAGGCTAGAGTGCAATCTTGACTCACTACAACCTCCGCCTCCCAGTTTCAAGCTATTCTCCTGCCTCAGCCTCCTGAGTAGCTGGGAATACAGACACACCTGACTAATTTTGTACTTTTGGTAGAGATGGGGTTTTGCCATGTTGGTCAGGCTGGTCTTGAACTCCTGACCTCAGGTGATCCACCCACCTCGGCCTCCCAAAGTGCTGGGATTACAAGTGTGAGCCACCATGCCTGGCCTGTAAATAAGTGAAAGATGGTAGTTTGTATTTCTGTGGGATCAGTGGTGATTTCCCCTTATCATTTTTTATTGTGCCTATTTGATTCTTCTCTCTTTTCTTTTTAGTCTGGCTAGAGGTCTATTTCGTTAATCTTTTCAAAAATACAGCTCCTGGTTCATTGATTTTTTGAAGGGCTTTTCATGTCTTTATCTCTTTCAGTTAGACTCTGATCTTAGTTATGTCTTGTCTTCTGCTCACTTTTGAATTTGTTTGCTCTTGCTTCTCTAGTTCTTTTCATTGTGATGTTAGGGTATTGATTTCAGATCTTTCCCACTTTCTTATATGGACAGTTAGTGCTATAAATTTCCCTCTACACACTGATTTAAATGTGTCCTAGAGATTCTGGTATGTTGTGTCTTTGTTTTCATTGATTTCAAAGAACTTATTTATTTCTGTCTTAATTTCATAATTACTCAGTAGTCATTCAGGAGCAGGTTGTTCAGTTTCTATATAGTTGTGCGGTTTTGAGTGAGTTTCTTAATCCTGAGTTCTAATTTCATTACACTGTCATCTGAGAGACTGTTTATTATGATTTCCATTCTTTTGCATTTGCTGAGGAGGGTTTTACTTCCAATTATGTGGTCAATTTTAGAATAAGTGCTATGTGGTGCTGAGAAAAATGTATATTCTGTTTCTTTGGGGTGAAGAGTTCTGTAGATGTCTATTAGGTCTGCTTAGTCCAGTGCTGAGTTTAAGTCCTGAATACCCTTGTTAATTTTCTGTCTCATTGATCTGTCTAACATTGAAAGTGAGGTGTTAAAGTTTTCCACTATTACTGTGTGGGAGTCTAAGTCTCTTTGTAGGTCTCTCAGAACTTGCTTTGTGAATCCAGGTGTTCCTGTATTGGGTGTATATATATTTAGAATAGTTAGCTCTTCTTGTTGTATTGATCCCTTTACCATTATGTAATGCCCTTCTTTGTCTTTTTTTATCTTTCTTGGTTTAAAATCTGTTTTATCAGAGAGTAGGATTGCAACCCCTGCCTTTTTTTGCTTTCCATTTGCTTGGTAAATCTTCCTCCCTCCCTTTATTTTGAGCGTATGTGTGTCTTTGCACATGAGATGGCTCTCCTGAATACAGCACACTGATGAGTCTTAACTCTTTATCCAATTTGCCAGTCTGTGTCTTTTAATTGGGGCCTTTAGCCCATCTACATTTAAGGTTAATATTTTTTAAGTGTGAATTTGATCCTGTCATTATGATGCTAGCTCGTTTTTTTGCCCATTAGTTGATGCAGTTTCTTCACAGTGTCGATGTTCTTTACATTTTGGTATGTTTTTGCAGTGGCTGGTACTGATTTTTCCTTTCCATATTTAGCACTTCCCTCAGGAGCTCTTGCAAGACAGGCCTGGTGATGACACAATCCCTTAACATTGGCTTATCTCTAAAGGATTTTATTTCTTCTTCACTTACGAAGTTTAGTTTGGCTGGATATGAAATTCTGGGTTGAAAATTCTTTTCTTTAAGAATCTTGAATATTGGCCCCCACTCTTTTCTGGCTTGTAGGGTTTCTGCAGAGATATCCACTGTCTGATGGGCTTCCCTTTGTGGGTAACCTGACCTTTCTCTCTGGCTGCCCCTAACATTTTTTCCTTCATTTCAACTTTGGTGAATCTGACAATTATATGTCTTGGGGTTGCTCTTCTCGAGGAGTATCATAGTTGTGTTCTCTGTATTTCCAGAATTTGAATGTAGGCCTATCTTGCTAGGTTGGGGAAGTTCTCCTGGATAACAACCTGAAATGTTTTCCAACTTGGTTCCATTCTCCACGTCACTTTCAGGTACACTAATCAAATGTAGGTTTGGTCTTTTCACATAGTTCCATATTTCTTGGAGGCTTTGTTTCTTTGCATTCTTTTTTCTCTAATCTTGTTTTCACACTTTATTTCATTAAGTTGATCTTCAATCTCTGATATCCTTTCTTCTGCTTGATCAATTCGGCTATTAATACTTGTGTATACATCACAAAGTGCTGTGTTTTTCAGCTACATCAGGTCATTTATGTTTTTTGCTAAACTGGTGATTATAGTTAGCAGTTCCCGTAACCTTTTATCAAGGTTCCTAGCATCCTTGCACTGAGTTAGAACATAATCCTTTAGCTTGGAGTAGTTTATTATTACCCACCTTCTGAAGCCTACTTCTGTCAAACTCATTCTCGATCCAGTCTTGTGCCCTTTCTGGCAAGGAGTTTGATCCTTTGGAGAAGAGGCATTCTGGTTTTGGGAATTTTTAGCCTTTTTGTGCTGGTTTTTCCTCATCTTTGTGGATTTATCTACCTTTGGTCTTTGACGTTGGTGACCTTGGGATGGGGTTTTCACATGGGTATTCTTTTTGTTGATGTTGTTGCTATTGCTATCTGTTTGTTAGTTTTCCTCCTAATAGTCAAGCCCTTCTTCTGTAAGTCAGCTGGAATTTGCTGGAGTTCCACTCCAGACACTGTTTGCCTGAGTATCACCAGGAAAAGCTTCAGAATAGCAAAGATTGCTTCCTGCTCCTTCCTCTGGAAGTTTTGTCCCAGAGGGGCACCCACCAGTTGCCAGCTAGAACTCTCCTGTATGAAGTGTCTGTCAACACCTGCTGGGAGTTGTCTACCTGTCAGGAGGTACGGGGGTTAGGGACCCACTTGAGGAGGCAGTCTTTCCTTTAGCAGAGCTCATGCACTGTGCTGGGAGATCCATCCACTGCTCTCTTCAGAGACTGCAGGCAGGAATGTTTAAGTCTGCTGAAGCTGTGACCACAGTTGCCCCTTCCCCCAGGTGCTCTGTCCCAGGGAGATGGGAGTTTTATCTATAAGCCTCTGACTGGGGCTGCTTCCTTTCTTTCAGAGATGCCCTGCCCAGAGAGGAGGAATCTAGAGAAGCAGCCTGGCTACAGCAGCTTTGCCATGCTGCCGTGGGTTCTGCACCCAGTTCAAACTTCCGGTGGCTTTGTTTACACCATGTAGGGAAAACCACCTACTCAAGCCTCAGTAATGGTGGATGCCTCTACCCCCACGAAGCTCAAAGATCCCAGGCCAACTTCAGACTACTATGCTGTCACTGAGAATTTCAAGCCGTGGATCTTAGCTTGTTGGGCTCCGTGGAGATGGGATCTACTGAGTAAGACCATGCAGCTCCCTGGCTTCAGCCCCTTCCAAGGGAGTGAATGGTTCTGTCTCGCTGGTGTTTCAGGTGCCACTGGGATCCCAAAAGCTCCCACAGCTAGCTCAGTGTCTGTCCAAACAGCCACCCAGTTTTGTGCTTGAAACCTAGGGCCCTGGTGGTGTAGGCACCTGAGGGAATCTCCTGGTCTGTGGGTTGCAAAGACTGTGGGAAAAGCATAGTATCTGGGCCAGATAGCACCATCCCTCAAGGCACAGTCCCTCATGGCTTCCCTTGGCTAGGGGAGGGAGTTCCCTGACCCCTTGTGGTTCCTGGATAAGGTGACACCCCAACCTCCTTCTTGCTCTTCATGGGCTGCACCCACTGTCTAACTAGTCCCAGTGAGATGAACCGGATACCTCAGTTGGAAATGCAGAAATCACCTGCCTTCTGCGTTGGTCTCACTGGGAACTGCAGACCAAAGCTGTTCCTATTCGTCTATCTTGGGTAACTTGTTGATTCATGATTATATTTCAATGGATAGGAGTTTGGGAAAGCTGGTTGTGTAAACTGTAAACTTAGGCAACCTTGTCTTAACCTCTCCAAATCTCATTTTTCTTATGCTTACAATTTTGTGTTATTTGTGAAATGTTACAGAACACTTTCCACACATTTATTCTTGTCAACAGTTCTATAAAACGGGCATGATGGCTGAGGACACTAGGACTCAGAGAGGTTAAAGTCACTTGCCTGAGGCGCTGCCTATAGTAAGCGATTATCTTAGTCTGTTCAGGCTGCTACGACAAAATACCATAAACTGAATGTCTCACACAGCAGAAATTTATTTCCCACAGTTCTGGAGGCTAGAATTTCAAGAGCAAGGTGCTGGCAGAGTCTACATCCGTGAGAGTCCACTTTCTGGTTCCTACAAGTACCCTCTCACTGTGTTCTCACATGATGGAAGGGATGAGCTAGCTTTCTGGGATGTCCTTTATAAGAGACTAGAAAAGGCCCCACCTCCTAATACCATCACCTTGGGAGATAGAACTTCATCATATAAATTTTTGGGGAACACAATCATCCAGATCATCCCATTCTTTCCCTGCCCCACTCCTCAAATTCAAGTTCTTCTCACATGAAAAAGATATTCATTCAATTTCAATAACACCAAAGTCTTAGCTCATTCTAGCACCAATTCAAAAGTCTGTAAAGTCCAGAGTCTCATCTCAGTATTGTCTCAATCAGATATGCTTGAGATTCAACATGTGACTGATTCATCCTGAGGCAAATACCTCTTCAGCTGTGAACCTGTGAAATCAAGCAAGTATGTGCTTACAAAATACAATGGTGGGATAGGCAAGGCATAGGGTGAACATTCTCATTCCAAGAAAGAAAAGTCGAAAAGAAGAAAAGGCTAATAGGACTCGAGTAAGTAAAAAACCTAGCAAAGCATTAAATCTTATGTCTTGAGAATAATCTTTCATGCAATGTTCCACCTTCTGGACACACTGGGGCAGGGATTGGGTCCTCAAGGCTAAGTGGCATTGCCCCATGGCTTTGTTGGATTCAACCCATGCCACTGTTCTCATGGATTGTAGTTTGGTGCCTATGGCTCTTCCAGACTGAAATTGCATACCAGTGGCTATAGTGGTCTGGGGTCATGGCATCACCTTAGTGGGGACAATTCAGCCAGTTTTTTTTGTTGTTGTTGTCACTTTAGAACAAGAATGGACTTTCCTTCACTGTCCAATAACACATTACAATTTCCATCTGAGACCTCATGGCCTTTATCATCCATATTTCTATGAACATAGCTCTACCCTTGCAATGGCCCCCTCCCTTGCTCATGTGCTCAAGTCTGTAGACAGCTCTACCCTTTGAAATTTAGGTGGAAGTCACCACACAACCATGACTCATTTACTTTGTGTGTCAGTAGAGATAATCCCACTTGAACAATGCTAAAGTTTATAACCAGTGCACTTTGAAGGGATGGCCATCACAGCCCATGCTGTGCTTGGGACCACTGGAAACACATCTGGTATAGTTAAAGACTGCTGTGATGGGAGTAGGCATCCCTGAGGAGCTTCAAAATGCAATTGGGAGGTCATTCTTCCACTGTCTTAGATAATATATTATGACATCTGTTTAGATAGCGGTCTAATCTCCCTATTGTACTGATAAAGAGCTCACAGTTTAGATTGAGATGGCTAATTCAAACTAATCAAACTAATCTCCTTTTCGAATTCAGCCACATCTTTTGTATTCTCTCCTGAACAAACTTCCTCATTTTTTCAAGTATAAATAGGCTGATAATTTTCCAAAATATTAAGTTCTGCTTTCCTTTTAACAACTCCATCTTTGTATCATTTCTCTCTTTTTACATTTTTCTATTAGCAGTCAAGAGAAGCCAAGCTGCACTTTCAACACTTTGCTTACAAATATCCTCAGCCAAACAGCCAATTTCATCACGCGTAAGTTCTATCTCCCACAAACACTGGAACATCAGTACAATTCAGTCAGGGCTTTTTTTTTTTTTTTTTTTTTTTGGCCACTTTAGAGCAAGGATGGACTTTCCTCCACTGTCCAATAACAATTTCCATCTGAGACTTCATGGCCTTCACTGTCTATATTTCTAAGAACATTCTGTTTGCAACCACTTAGTTATTCTCAAAGACTGAGGCTCTCCTCTTTTCTTTATGGAATTTTACAAGAATACCCCTTAATGATCAGTTTGTAGCACTGTAGGCTTTTTCTAGCATGCATCCCAAAGCTCTTCCAGCTTCTACTTATTACCCAGTTCAAAAACCACTTCTATATTTTAGATATTTGTTATAGCAGCACCTCATTATCAGTACCAATTTTTTATCTTAGTCTATTCAGGCTGCTATAACAAAATACCATGAACTCATGGTTTATAAACAACAGAAATTTATTTCTCACAGTTCTGAAGGCTGGGAATTTCAAGATCAAGGTGCTGACAAATTCAGTGTCTGGTGAGTGCCTGCTTTCTGGTTTATAGAGAGTACCTTCTCACTGTGTCCTCACATGGGTGAAGGAACAAGCTAGCTCTCTGTAGTGTCTTTCATAAAAGAACTAATCCCAACAATTAGTGCTCTACCCTCCTGATTTAATCAGCTCCCAAAGTCCCTACCTCCTAATACCATCACCTCAAGGGTTAGCATTTTTTTTTTGCCAGTTGTGCAGCTGGCAAATATTCAGACCATAGCAGCAGTGATGCATAGTTGAAATTCAGTTCTTTTTTATTCCAGACTGAGCTCTTACTGTGTTGCCTCCTGGGGATGAAGAAGTACTTGGCAATCTTTCAACTCTAGGATGTCAGGTGTTCCAAAGCTAAGTAGTAAAACCATATAATAAGAGAGCTTGACTACAACCAAGACCTGTGATGCCAATGTTAATAAAGTGTAGAGTATGTCTAAAGATATTTATTTCATTTGTGAGTTTCATTGTTTATACTCCTTGTTATTCTAGTAGAAATTGGAGGTCATAATGAGTAATATTATTCAGGGATCCATTAGTATTCCCAACTGTAATATTATAAGGGGGAAAAAATCAGGTTATTCACCAAGTTCATTATTTCTGCAGGAGTTCCAGAGTAACTAATTTCCTTTTCACAACAGTAAATATATATCTGCACAATACAGTTTTACCCTGAAAGAAAAAAATTTAAAGCCCGCAAAAGCTAAGAATCTACTTCACCCAGTAGACTAAAATTCCTCTCACAAACTGTAGCAAATTTTTACTATAAAAGCACTTTAAATTTTAGTTTTATCTCTTGTGAGCATAAGCAGCAACCACTGACTTCAAAGAGAATTTTTGTTATTTTGCTTATGAAGTAAAAGCTAAGGCATATCTAAATGTGTAAAATCTTATGCATATCTACATAACTTACACTGACCTTCATGTTATGCTTAAGCCGTTGAATTTTGCCAACTCATTACATGTTTTCACAAAAAATATACAATTTTTTTGCATAGAGAATATAATTTCATGTGGATTTTGTGTACAGCATAATATTAAATAGACTAAAATGTCTGAATGTAGTTTAACTTAAATGAATCTCTTATGAAAATGTCTAATCTATAAAGCTCCTGTAAACATTTTTCACAGCTAATTTCGGAAATATAAACTATATTTGGAAAACATCCTGCTTCTAAACCTGAAAAACAATTACTGGAAAAAATTAGTTTACAAAACACAGCTTAGCAAGAAGTTCTATTAGACAAATATAATTTTCTACAATTCAGTACACCACACTTGAATATTGGTCCATTGATCCTAGCATGAGTTTTAAAAAATCCACCTCTTCCCTACAAAGAAAAAGAAATGACTACTACTTGGAAGAAAAAAGTAACTTGTTTTGAGTTTTATAGGAATAAAAGTACAAAAGAGTAAATTAGTATGGTTTTAGATTTTAACATAGACGAATTCATTGCTTAAATTGAATATTCCTTAGCCTGGTGTCATCAATAACTCGAATTGTCAAATGCAATAGAAACTTTTCAAATCTTTTCTTAATCTCCCAAACACATTTGGCACCATTGATCACTTTCTGTTGAATCCTTCTGACTTCTGTGATTGAAACCCCTTTAGTTCTAGGTGGTCTCCTCTTACCTCTTCAATTGCTTCTTCTTAGGATCTTTTACCATTTTCTCTGTATATTCTTTCAATGTTAGCATATCCCAGGGTTCCATTTATAACTGGCTTCTCTTAAAAAGCTCTTTCTGAGCAATTTCTTCTACACATGAATAATCTCTAAATGTTATCGCCAGCTTTGATCATAATTCTGAGTTCTGCATTTACATTTTCATATATTTATAAGAACTGTTTCATGTATTTACAAGATTTTTTATATGTTTTCTGCTTAGATATGTCAAAAGGCACCTAACATTTAACATTTCCATAGCAAAACTCTTTCCCTTTGCCCAAAGCCATTTCCTTCTCTGGTTGAAGACACAATAAAGACACGGTCATCCACTCTTAAGTGGCTTAGTAGAATGGCTTCCCAAGGTACATTTTAACCCCTAAATGTGTATCCATTATTTTAACAGCTTTATAGAACTAATATTCATAGGCATGTCAAATTTTATCTTTTTAAGAAATCCAGGTAATGAATTTAAAGAACTTGTGAAGCTATAAATGCAATTATAACACCAACTAATTGATTGGGATGCACTACTTCATCTATGTTACCTAACTCAATTCAGACAGTTCATACATATCCTATTTATGAACAAATATAACACTGCATACATCAGTGCTTTAAAGACTTGACAGTGGAAATGGATTAGGTAAATTTTAGCAAATCCACAGATATTATAGCCATTGTAACGATTGTAGAGCAGAAATAGGGAAATATTGGATTGTGTATTGCAAAAATAGGTTCATCAAGGCTGACTCACCCTGCTATTTAACAAATAATTATTTAAAATAAAAATAGTGAAGTCTTCTCTTCTGATGCTTTGTTTATAATTTTTTATTATGGATAAGGTTTTGATTTCTTGATAGTCATTTGCAAATATGGTTTATTTCAAGGGAATCAATAATTTAGTGGTACTATTAGCAGTAGTATAGTATTTTAAGTTAAAAGAGACTTTTAATTTATGAAATCCCTCCTATAACAATAATGAATGAGTGACCATAAAACCTACCCATACTTAAATAATTTCGTTGTGGGTATGTTCACTATATAGTGAAAGCAGCCATGGCATTTTTTAATCTCCAATGTTAGCAAATATTCTCTTATACTGAACTGAAATTAAAAAAAAAAACTTTTATGCACTGTGCAGAATCGGTCTGCCTTTTAAATGTAGAACAAATATATACCAACTTTCATGTGAGAAAGTATGAAGATGTGAGGACTGGAACTGTGACAGTCATTTTATGACCATGATGAGTTGAACAACAGAAGCACAGAAATGCCAGTCCAGCACCCTGATGTTGTGGAGTTGCTGAATTAAAATTAAAACCAGTAACACTCTGATTTTGTTATGTAAACAATAAAAGGCTTCATGATTTAAACCACTAATAAAATCAGATTTCCTACTCCCAACAGAACACTAGACAACTTCCATAGCGTAGTTGTTAATTTAATTGTTCTTCTCTGGGGATCTGGAAAATTGTCAAGGTTTTTCTTATAATCTGAATTCTAGAATAGGCACTACTCCAAATATCTGATGAGAACATATTAGTGCCCAACACTTTGAACATCATCCTTCTTAGGATTTAAGCAACTCCATCATATATAATATGTGATTAACTATATCCTCAGTTATTTATCCTTTAACCTGTAAAATCTATATATATCTTATATTTATGCAACAAATATTTAAACATTAAAAAACTTGCAATGAATTCAACACAACTTAGAAATTACATTTCTATCGACTACAATATTATATGTAGTCCAGTGACAGCCTGAAATTGTGAATTTCATGCGTCCTTCTTGGCCAAAAGGGCAATAATTTACTAAGGAAATATAAGGATGAGCTAATGTATAATGACAATAATGGAATAATTATGATAACTAGTATACTGGAGAAAGCTCAAACAGACCTGTGTTGAAATCCCTGCCCCCAGCATTTCCTGCACTATGATCTGCACAAGCTTCTTAACCTTTCTATAAGCTGCTGTTTCTTCATCTGTCTAATGAATGTAATAATACCCGCATTTGTGGCGAAAAAAGACATCGCTTATATAGTGTCAGGAAGTGATTATCCCTTGCTGCTCCCTTCCTCTTCCCATTTTTTCACTTTTCCTATGGAGATGTGATTATTTATGCCTTGAAAAGTTTGATAAATGCCTTAAATTAGATTGCTAGTCATCTCAGCCTACCCCAAGAAAGGCCATTTTAAATATCAATAAAGATGATAAAGGAGAATTAACAGATAGCATTGAAATGAAAAACGGAATTTCACTGGCTAGAAAAGATCAGGAAGCAAAGTTTACCCAACACTGGAAGCAGGAAGGCATCCTCACCGTCCCTAAGCTCCAGTCTACCTTCACCTTAGAAATGTCACTGAATACCCTGATGTTACAAATGAAGGGATCACATATTCTTAATTAGGAGCTTTAGGGATTAAAAAAATTAATATTTGCTATTTTAAAATTATAAAACATATACATATATCAGGAATTCTGAAAATACGGAAATAAAGATTTATACTTACATATTTTTGAAAGATAGACAATATGGAATTACGGAAATATAAAATATCTTAAACATCTAGAATTTAGCATTCAGTTTCTTCCTTTTTTCTTTTTTCTTTTTTTTTCCAAATGAGGGACTTTGGGTGGGGAACACTGGACAGCAGATTTGTGGGATTTTGGAATTTATATCACCTTTGGTCTTAGCTCTGATCTTAAAATGCAAGTAAGAAAATGATGGATCTCAAAGAAGCAGCAGCCAAGTGGCTGATTTGACTTGGTTCTATATTGAATATTGTTGTGTGAGATTCTTTAGGTATCTAAATTGCCCAGCAGGTTTGTCATGTTTAAGGGGAGGTAAGAACTCAGGATTTTTTTTTTCCTAAACAGAGATTGTACATTTGGATGGCACTTAAGTAAGTAAATGGGACCTGAGACAGTGAAGAATCTAGAACCATGCTAGCTTTAAAAACTTGAATTTACAAGTGAAGCTGCTATTTCCAAATAGATAAAATTAAATGAAAAAAAAAATCCCCTTGTTTCTAGGAAGTGGGGTTGGAGTGGGTTTTTTTTTTTTTTTTTCCTTTTAAACAACTCAGGTATTTAATTTGTATCTAGGATATACATCTGAACACAGAGGACAAATGGCCCCATATAGCAATGCTTGCTCCTATTTAGCAACAGTCATTAAAATGCATTTCTAAATCCTTTCTTTTTTTAAAAAAAAGATACAAATACCAAATGAAGAGTGTTCCTTCAAAACTCATTTGAGCCCCACTGTGGTCAAAATTTACCAAATGAGTCTTTCCATTTGAAGCATCATATAAAATAGTAATAAAATGAAATTATTTTAAGAGTGAGTGATTATATTAAAGCAATGTTACAATTTACATATTTGGAATAAAGCAGCAACCAGTGATTATCTTGTAACTACCTCTGAAATTACACTTCTGTTTAATACATTATTATATGTAATGCAGTGACAGCCTGCAATTTTTAACTTCGTGTGGGTGCTTTTTATAGAATAAATCAAAAGGCAATGACTTCACAAGTGGTCATTTGTTTCTGGCTGAGATTTGGGGACTGTGTGGGTGAATGCAACTAATTTCTATGACAAGGAAAACCAATTCAAAGAAAGCAAATTCTGTACAAAAGCATCTATTTTTTGTAGTCCTTAAATATTCATATATCTTTAAAATCCCTGAAATATGTTCCTTTAGCAGATCTCATATAATTTCATATTTGGTGGTAAGCCAAGGCCAATTTGTTTGCATGGATGATGGATTCACTGTTGTGGAGCTTGAGGTTCAGAGTCAGAAAGTGACTCTCATTAATACCAACCATAGCAGCTGCAGCAGCTGCACAGCAGCAGAAGAATCTTTGAGATCAACAGGAATGTTGGTGGCCAAGAAAAAAAAGTCTCTGTCATTTCTACTCCCATGCCCCTGTAGCTCCCATCTGATGTAGGAATTGGGAGTTAACTGCTGCACACTGGGCAGATCTGTGGCCGTTCATGTTCAGTGTCTTTACGATGTTTCACACTTGGGGGAAAGCTACTTTGCCATTATCCTGCCACATCTCTATCCAGATAAAGTAAGGCAAATCTCCACTTTAAGCAAAATCACAATATGAGAAACATAATAAATAAAGAGATGGTGAGTCTTTTTGCAATTAGATCACAGTATTCAGAGTAAGAAGTATTTAGTTTAGATACAAAGCTGGGTGCTTAGGAAATAAAATATCCAGTCTCTAAGAGAAAAAGAGTAATGTCTGAGATAATTCTGAAGGAGTAAGCTTGAGTTAGGTTTTTGTCTTACTCCCTAAAGATAATGCTTAGTCATAGATGATATTGAGTGACACAAGCATATCTGAGTTCTTCTGAGCTCACACTATATGAATGTAAATAACGGCCAAAATAGGCCGGGCGAGGTGGCTCACGCCTGTAATCCCAGCACTTTGGGAGGCCGAGGTGGGAGAATCACGAGGAGAGATCGAGACCATCCTGGCCAACATGGTGAAACTCCATCTCTAGTAAAAACACAAAAATTAGCTGGGCGTGGTGGCACACGCCTGTAGTCCCAGCTACTTGGGAGGCGGAGGCAGCAGAATCGCTTGAACCCGGAAGATGGAAGAGGTTGCAGCGAGCCGAGATCGCGCCACTGCACTCCAGCCTGACAACAAAATGAGACTCCGTCTGATAAAAAAACAAAAACATGGCCAAAATATATGTAGAGAGGCCATTATAGACTCAGGAACAGATAACGATAAACTACCAAACTAGTTTGGGGTGGGTGCAGTGAAGATTCAAGAGCTACTTTGATAAAGGAAATGAGAGAACCTGTTGAGAGGCAAGGGAAAAGGAGATAGGATCGATCCAGTATTTCTTTTTTGAACAACTTAACAGGGAGTAGTGACATTTACTAAATAAAACAAGTTAATGGAGAAATCTTTTAAATCATGGCCGCTATTAAAGCATGAAAAATAATTTATTTACTTGATGAACATCCAATGTAGAAGCAAATGCCCAACAGTACATCTTTTTGGTGTGTGGGATTAAAAACAGAGATGCGTTAACTTCTAGTTTTCAATTAAACATTGACCACAGCCCCAACATATTAACACTGGCAGAGGCTGCCCCTTTTACAAAGAAATTTGAGATTTTTACTCAATTTGGGAGGCTTTTATTGAATATCAATAAAATGAGGCATTGACATCATTCCACTTTAGAGCTGAGTGCACTGCATTGAGGTGCTGAGTGCAAAGACTAAATGATGATGATGTTGGACCCCAGGGGAAACTCCATTTCCTTCTAGCTCCCCAATAGACATAACTCAAATATCTGACAGAGATAAGGAAGTTCTATGATCAGAAGTTAGATTTCTTTTTCCCTTGGCAGTACTAGATAATCTCTCTGAGGTACTGCTGAGAGCAGCCAGATGGCTACATTGAAAGTCTAGCCTCATTGAAATCACTCCTTAGGAAATTTTTCCAGTTATCACTTCTGACTTCATTCATGGCTTTTTTCTTGTCAATATTTTCCAAGCTGGTGGGGTTTGACAGTCATTTTCAAATGCATGCCTACCCCAATTTAACTTTTGATCTCTTTTCTCTGAGTATGCCAAGTGGTATCAATTACCCTTCTTTTTACAGACTGAATTGTCAGCCTGGATCTCATTTATTTATCAGCTTCATTTTTGCTGAGTCTTTTCATTCTAGCATAGCCTAGGTTGTCTAGCTCTGACAACTCCCTAACTCTCAATCTCTGATTACAATCTTGTCTGGAATTTACCAGTCCCCTCTCCAGGATTCAACCTTAGCTAAAATCCAAGATTTCGGGGTAGAAAAAGCAGTTACTAAATGCATCATCATATATATTTTACTGTTAGAATACAGAGAATAGTATTATGATTATTGGTAGCCCTGCTAGTATTCAGTAACAAAATTTCTTGTCAAGTTTATAGCCATGAAAGTCATATGACTAGACTGGGCACAGTGGCTCATGCTTATAATCCCAGAACTTTGGGATGACAAGATGGGAGGGAGGATTGCTTGAGCCCAGGAGTTTAAGAACAGCCTGACCAACATAGCAAAACCTTGTCTCAATTTAAAAAAATCAAATGACTAATTTATTATTTAACTATAAACTTAGCAAATGTGTTAACACTGTTTAGTATTAATATTAACTTAGATCATAGTGCAAAAAAGTATATAACAATACATTTTAGAGAAGTAAAACATTCAAGGTTATGGAAAATAAGAATGAATCGAGATTTTGTTTTTAAATACAAAAAATACATGTATAATTATAAAATATATCACATACCTCATTCCAGCTATTGGCTTTCCATGAAGGGCATCTGCCAGATCTACAGGCTTTGTGAGTTGGAGGTTTCTGTATATGACTGCAATTGGTGTCTTCTAGTTTCCTTTGGAATTGGTCAACACAAAACACTTCACGGTACTTATTACCTTTACCACAAGAAGCTGAGCACTAGAAAAAAAATACGAATGCACTTGATTCATTTTCTTCTTGATTAATTTAAACTTATATTAAAGAAGTATGAAATGTAACAATCTACATATAATTGCTTTGATATTTTTATTAAGATATACTCTGGTATTTCTAGTTAGAGAAAAGCTAAAATTTACCAATCTGCTCTGGACCATAAATTAACGTTAATCTCACAAGGTAATATGATACATTTTTGTAATTTATTCTACAAGAATGTAGTGATTGTCTACAATAGACAAAGAACTCTTCTGGCACACCAATGCTTTAAATCTTTTAAGGTTAGACTATCCCCAACTAACTCCTTTTATTATGCATAGCCCAATAAAACTTGCATTCAATTTTGTAGAGTCAATACTCATTCTATTTTTATCTCCATATGCTTTTCTATACTCTAAAGTATGTTTTCTATGTTAAAAATTTTCATAATCTCTCAGTGCAGAAAACTGTGATTGAGAAAGCAGAAAGTTTATTTTTTTAAACAGCATTTCAGTTCAGGTGTGTTTTTTGCATCAGTCTAGAAGATGTCTTCCTCTACCATTGGCCCTCCAATATATTTAGTAAACAAAAAATAACTGAAGTCTTTTTAAAAATATGGGTAAAATAATGATTTGACTTCATTTGTCAGCCAGTTTTCATTTTTTGAGTGAAGAAAGTGCAATGTGATAGAAAGCACCATGGCTCTGGCATTGAGTACAACTTCTGCCACTTACAGCTGGGTGACTTCAGGCACATTTCATAACCTGTCCAAGCCTTGATTTTTTTTCATTTCTAAAACATGAATGGTAACATCATTCTTACAAACTTGTTATGAAGATTAACATGAGACAAAGAATATGAAATGTCTAACTCAGTCCTATTACACTTGGTAGACCCTCAGTAAACATTAGCTTCCTCTTCTACCATTTTCCTTCATATAGTCTCAGAGAGGATGCTGACAATTTCAGCATAATATATGTACCAGGGGAAAGCTAACCAGAGCCATGGAGTCCAGGCAACCTTTCTCATTCCTCTGAGACAGTTGTTGGCAAATGGTTTCATTTTGAAATATATGCTAATTTCTGAAAACAGCAGATATTATACATTTTTTGCATATTGTGAATTCACAGAATATTAGACTATTCGGACTATTTAATACTCAAGTACTTTAAACTTTTAAAAAATGGACAGTCTGGAGATAATTTTCTTTTTAATATTACCAGCAATATGTTGCAATAATGCATTGATTATTAAGAACTATTATCATATCCTTAATGTTCTCCACCTCTCTTCCACCTCATTAATACTTACGGCCATTCCATGACACTTTAACACTTGGTTCTGTAAAATTCTCTAATGGATCTTCATATGTTGTATTAAGGTACATTCTTTCCTCCTACTGATCTAGACCTACCTATATGATTTACCATTCCTGGTGATATATCTTGGACACTTTCCCTGACCTCTTTTCTCTGTTGTCTTTTAGAGTATTATGTTCTAAAAAAACCATAAGGTATTATTGTGTATCACACATATACCAGGGAGTGTGCTAACTACTTTGAGTATGTACATGTTCACACATGGAAGAATGATTTTCTCCAAAATATAACTTTTAAATTGTGACCTTTTGAATAAAGGAAGCATTTATTACTCCCTCTACTAGACACTTTATTAAAAAGTAATAATTATTGTGAATAGTCATGTGAAGATTCATTAAACACCATCTCTTGCTTTTGCCCTTGATGTATCTTCAAAGTGCTTATAATCTAAATGATACACATCATCCATGAAGTGAATTATACCAGCGTAGGTCTTAATAATGCACTCAGTGAAGTGCAATAGTCAGAAAACAAAAAACACTACAAGATACTAAATACCATTAAAAGGATATAATAAAAAGTATGATAGAATTTTAAAATTCATGAAAAGTAGCATTTCTTTCTAGGATATTTGTAAGTGCCCAAAGAGAAGGTAATATTTAAATTCATTCTTGAAGGAGAGGTAGGTTTGTTGATGAACAAAGATGAATGGTCTTATGTGTATGTTTGATAATTACTTATCTAGACATTGTCCAGGTTTGTCTGTTTTGTAAAATTCCCAGAGTTCTTTTTAACAGTGCTAAGAATCCAAGAATCAGCCAGTAAATGTACTGTAAATTGTGATATTTCTAAGAATGGCAATTCACCTACAAAGCTTTGTAACGTAAGAGGAGACAGATTAAATTCCAAATGTTAATTAAGAATTCAGCAATACATTTCCTCTATAAGCATTATCTATGAATGGAAGGTAAACACACATGTAGTACATTGCCAAAGTTCAGAATTATTTTTCATAAAACTGAATAGTCTTCTACTCTATAACTTTAAGTCATCTTTGCTTCTCTCTCTTCTTTATTAATCTAACAAACTAATATAATCTAGTATTAGTCTAATCTAGATTGTTATTAAACATAATTTAAACATAAATCTATTTTAATCAACACTTTATATTTTATAATTTATAAGCGTATTTTTATGCTTTTTTTTTTTTTTGCTCAAGAACTGATAATGGCTCTCTTATTGTCTTAATAGCAAACCAAAACTTAAACTCTTCTTTGCTTTCGTGACCCACCAAATTTTAGTCAACATGCCTTTCCAACTTTATATTTTTTCTACTCTTCACCATGCAAATCTTTATTGTCTTTAGGCATAATTGCTTTCTCTTTAATGTGACACATTCACTCAACAACAGGGGCTAACTCATTATTTCTTTTACCTAGACTGATCACTTCCTCTAATAATTATCCTTAAAGCCCTAATTCAATCCCATGTCTAGGGTAAATACACATCAATCTTTCAGTTCCCTGAACTCTTCTGAGACCTACCGTGTTTTTAGCACTTCATTATTTTCTACGTTTTCAACTTTTGTCACATGCTTCATCTACCTAGCTTCCTGGAGGTCAGTCCTTTTAGATCACCCATATCATCTAGAAAGTGGCATGTGTAATAACTATCAGCTGATGGATGTCGATTAATGGTATAAGCAATTTTTAATTTGCTTTTATTAAACTCTAAAATAATTGACTTAAAAATTTTAAATTCCATAAAATATATTTATTGGTTAAAAAACCAAAAGTCCTCTAGAAATGATAGAAAAAAATACAAAATCAAAGAATTATAAAATAAATTAAACTTTAGATATACTTTGAAAGTAAAGCTCTCTTTCTCTAAGATCTGCAGAGGAAAAGTACAGATTCTATCCTCAAAATAAGTACAGTATTTTATCATATCTGATGAATTCCACCTGGGAATTTCTCTAAAGTAAAATAGGACATATTAAGCAAAGAATTATGTTTTAGTTGGAATGAGGCATCCATAGAGTTAAACAACTAGTGAACTGATACCTTCCTTTCAAACCATAATACATTCTGAGTTGTAAGGATTCAATGAAATAGCCCATTTGGTAGGAATATTCAAACACGCAGTTTTTTCTTCCAGTATCCCAGAAATCTTTTGTTTTTTTTTCCTCTGTTTTATATTCCTGACACCATTACAGTCTTTGAGGTTTTATTTAATGCGTATAATTCATTTCTAGCATTTTCGTCAAAAGATTTTTTCTCAAAAATCACCCCTAGTTCCCTTAATTGGCATAGTCTTAAACTGTTGCTGAGATTTTTTTCCATGACTACTATGAAATAGTAGATACAGCATGCAACCCACTCCAGAATTAGTGATACTAAATAAACATACAAGTGCCCCAAGCTGATAATTCTTACAAATTAGGTGAAGACAAATGTCTAAAATAAAACACGGCATTTGAAAGAAATGCAAAATTTGCAAGCCCTGAAAATACAGTAGACTCTTTAGAGTTGTTCTAGTTAGCTGGTACTTTCCTTTCCAGGATGGAGCTCTGAAATTAATTAGTCCCCTCTAACATGGTAACTCTGGAAAAAGTATACTTTTATTTTTACAGAAAAGTTGCACATAATTATAGAATAAGATTACTTCTCATATTTGAGGTGTGGATTTTTATGTTTATATATAAAGATACTGCAGAAGAATGAATGTATTGACTTAATTAGTGGGAGTCTTGTTGATTAATTCTGGATACTTAAATTGTTAAACAAAATAAAATAAAGAAATAAAATTCATTTAGCTTCACTTCTAGGAAAGGGAAGCATTGTATTTTTTTTTTTTTTTTTTAGGCATCCGTAAACTATTATATTGATTCTGACAGTAGTGAGAAACATACAGCTACTGGTTAGAATTAATATATACCCCAACTAATAATAGTTATATATCCCTGAAAAGTAAATATTACACTAGTCATGCATAAACCATGCCCTTTATAGACTTTACAAGCTGGGTAACCATAGGTAAGTTCTTAAACCTCACTGGACCTTCATTTTTCATATATATATTGATAAAAATAATAACTATTTCATACACATCTCTAAGTAAAAGTAAGATGAAAGGGTTTTTTTTTTTAAAAAAGAGAAATAGTCAAACTAAGAAAACTCTAAAGACGTGTAATGCTATAGCAAAATGAAAAAAAAATTAAAATCAATAAACAATTAAAAGAGTACTGCAGAAAATCACATTGATTAGATTCAGGACAAGATTAAAAATGTCTCCCATAATGCAAATGGAATAGTGAAAATGAGACAGAGAAGAGTAAATGGAGAGTCGACGTATGAATGTTGTGTCCTGGAAAATACTCTGTTCATGCCCAGCTCAAGTCATCATATCATTGCACATGCCATCATGTCATTTCCTCCCACCCCTTCACCTACTTCATCCCTATGTATTTTTCAATGCTGAGTTTAAATCTCATTTCCTTCTCAAAACACCCTTCTCTGATGGAGGATGTCTGATATTCAACTTGGACCAGATTAGGTAGGATTCTTACAGACATTTTTTTAGCACCCTTTCTCTTTTGCTATACTCAGTGCACCTGTAATTATCTGTTCTATGTCTCTTTCCAGACTATAAAATCTGCTGAAAATAGACATACTGTAGGGAATCAGACACACTCACAAAATAGAAAGCACCCAGAATCACTCATTTTTAATCTAATGTGTCATGAATAATTACACCTTTCTTTTAAAAGGAGGAAATAATACCAATGCACCATGAACCATAGGATCTTGCATCAATTTACTGACCAACGTTTGACTGAAATGGTATATATTCCACTGGCATCACGTGAACTGATTTCAGATGGTACATTTCCAATGTAATAGTCATGTTACATAGTAATGATCATCCTCAATTTTAGCTATAAACATCCCTTAGTTGGATATTTGAAATATAGACCTGAAGTTTGGTGTATAAAAAATCAAGTGAAATTAAAATCAAGAGTAAGTATTACTGATCCATTGGATCTATTTTAATTAAGCTTGGCTAGAAAAATAGCAAATATCTATTTCTATGCTACTACTACATAATGTTGTCTAAGGATGAAGGTGTATATATTTGTTTTTATATTAATCATCTAAACTTTAGCTAAACTTCCTTAAGAGTAAGTATCAAAACTCATATTTAATATACTAAAAATTAGTATTAGAAACACAATATTAGAAAAAGGCTTTAACATCAACTGTAAGTTTTGTGTTAAATATTTTTAGTGACTATTAAGATAAAGTTGATTATTGAGAGGGATTTTAGAGAAAACCTAGTTTACCTTCATATATTTTTTTCTTCATATAAATTATTGTTTTATAATTTAAAATTTTCTAAATTAATCTGTACATAACCTGAATTATTGCCAGCTTGACAAAGTTTCAATGAGTAATTTGGCAATGACTCTATTGCTTAAGCAGAGAACGTTTAGTTATTCCAGGTCAATTAGTAAGAACTAGAAGTATCTCACAACCGTCAGACTACTGCTCCTTCAACATGCCTCCACAATTGCCTATAAGAAAAATATTTAAAATTAAATAGAGGCCAGGTGAGGTGGTTCATGTCTGTAATACCAGCACTTTGGGTGGCTGAGGCCAAAGGCTAACTTGAACCCAGGAGATTGAGACCAGCCTGGTAACAAAATAAGACCTCATCTCTATTAAAAAAAAAAAAAAAAAAAAAAAGTTAGCCAGGCATAGTGATGGTGATGCACATCTGTGGTCCCAGCTACTTGGGAGGCTTAGATGTGATGATCACTGGATCCCAGGAGGTGGTGGTTGCAGTGAGCCATGATCACCCCACTGTACTAAAGTCTGGGCAACAGAGCAAGACCTTTTCAATAATAATAATAATAATAATAATAATGAAACAATAAATAAATTAATTAAATATTTCAGAATTTGATAATATAATTGTAAACATTTCATATGCTTTTTCAAAAACCATTTTGGGGATGGTTAAAAATTATGGCATTTTTCAGCAGCCATAAATAACCTAACGAAACAAAAACTTTGTAAGTATAATTTTCTCCCAACCATTTTATTTTAGTCCTCTATTGACTAAACAAAAAAATGACAATAAGAAAATACAAAATTGAGTAAAAGTAAATGAGGTGATATTATTCAATTTCACTTCAGCTTTTGAAATTTTCTGATTATGTTTTCAAAACATAATCCTTAAGAAGTCATCAAATTATCTTTTTTTTTTCCCCTTGGGGACAATATATATATATATTTTAAATTATACTTTAAGTTCTGGGGTACAAGTGCAGAATGTGCAGGTTTGTTACATAGGTACACATGTGCCATGGTGGTTGCCTGCACTCATCAACCCGTTATCTACATTAGGTATTTCTCCTAATGCTATTCCTCCCCTAGCCTCCCACCCCACAACAGGTCCCTGGTGTGTGATGTTCTGCTCCTTGTGTCCACATGTTCTCATTGTTCAACTCCCACTTGTGAGTGAGAACATGTGGTGTTTGGTTGCCTGTTCCTGTGTTAGTTTGCTGAGAATGATGGTTTCTAGCTTCACTCATGTCCCTGCAAAGGACATGAACTCATCCTTTTTTATGGCTGCATAGTATCCCCTGGTGTATATGTGCATTTTCTTTATCCAGTCTATCATTGATGGGCATTTGGGATGGTTCCAACTCTTTGCTATTGTGAACAGTTCCACAATAAGCATATGTGTGCATGTGTCTTTATAGTAGAATGATTTATAATTCTTTGTGTATATACCCAGTAATGGAATTGCTGGGTCAAATGGTACAGCTGGTTCTAGATCCTTGAGGAATCACCACATTGTCTTCCACAATGGTGGAAAAGATTTACACTCCCACCAACAGTATAAAAGTGTTCCTATTTCTCCACATCCTCTCCAGCATCTGTTGTCTCCTAACTTCTTAATGATCACCATTCTAACTGGCGTAAGATGATATCTCATTGTGGTTTTGATTTGCATTTCTCTAATGATCAGTGATGATGAGAGTTTTTTCATGTTTGTTGGCTGCATAAATGTCTTCTTTTGAGAAGTGTCTGTTCGCATCCTTCACCCACTTGTTGATGGGGTGGTTTTTTTCTTGTAAATTTAAGTTCTTTGTCGATTCTGGATATTAGCCCTTTGTCAGATAGATTGCAAAAATTTTCTCCC
>CAUYLG010035016.1:0-69796 GCA_963573385.1 Cacajao melanocephalus
CTTGCCAGCTTCCATAATCATATGAGCCAATTCCTTTAAATCTTCCTCTCTCTGTATCTTTCTAACTCTATATATCATCTATCGGTCTATCTGTCTATCTCTCTATCTATCTATCTATCTATCTGTCTCTATTTATATGCACTTACACGTATCCTATTGGTTCTGTTTTTTTGGAGAACCCTGACTAATACAGATGTATAATCTAAGGCTTGGCTCTTAATTATATACGTTCTTATTGTTCTCTAATGTGTATTTTTTCTTAGTTTTGGTAATGGGCATCCTAAGGCTATGAATTTTTTCCGCTGTTTTGTCCTTCAGAATGCCTGGTACAGCAGTGGTCCCCAACCACTTTGGAACAAGGGATCTGTTTTGTGGAAGATAATTTTTCCATGGATGTGGGTGTGGGAGACTAGGGGGATAGTTTTAGGATGAAACTGTTCCACCTCACAGCATCAGGCATTAGATTTTCCTGAGGAATGAACAACCTAGATCCCTCCCACACACAGTTCACAGTAGGGTTTGCACTCTTAGCAGAATCTAATGCCACCTCTAACCTGACAGGAGGCAAAGCTCAGGTGGTTAATGCTCCCCTTACCTCCCACTCACCTCCTGCTGTGTGGCCCAGTTCCTGATAGGCCTCGAACCAGTACCAGTCCATAGCTTAGGGGTTGTAGAGACGTGTAAATTCAAGAAGACAGATTTTTAAAAAAATATGTATGTTCTGAGTGGAAATATTGCCTTTGTTTTTATTCTAGGGTTTTAATTGATAGCTGGAATACAGAAAGAATAATAAACACTGTGGAGTTTAAAATAGTGGGTTGATATGATAAGAAACCTTTTGTTGTTGTTTGTTCTCCCTGCTATCAAATAATTTTGTTTATGCTGAAGTTTTGAAGGATGATTAAGAATATGCCATTTGAAAAGATGAGTAATGCATTTTGCATAGGGAAAATAGCACATATGAATCACAGGGTAGTAAAATAGAGACAGTTGTGTAAACTTGCTGCCAAGAGAAATATTTTTCAGACTTGCTTGACAGCTACCTGCACCAGATTCCCACAGGGTACATGTTAAAGTGTAAATTTGGGGGCCTTCTTTTAGACCTATTCAGTTGGTTTTAAAATCCACCAGCCAGGATTTTGTATAAAAATAAACAAATAAATAAACAAAACCTCTGGAGATTCAGATGAGGGTGGTTTGTATGTAAGCTCAGGTTTGAGAACCACTGCATTTGATTTTTGAGATTATTAGAATACTTTGGAGGGAGCCGATTATGCAGAGCTTTGTTTGCCACGGGGTAAACAATGTGGACTTTGTCTCGTGGGCTGTAAAAATCTATGGCAAAGGTCTCAACAGATGAAGGTTTTCACCAAATTTGCCTTTTGAAAGATGACTGAGCTATTTTGTGCCAATGGACAGCTGGAGGTTTTTCTTAGCGTTTTGGTCCTTCAATGTGTCTGTTTCCTTTTGCGTTTTCTTTATTTAAAAAAATTATGCACAATCTTTAAATACATATTTATTTTATAATAAAATACTAAATGAAACTTTTGTTAAACTATCCTCATTTCCAATGCCATAGTAGATATGCAACAAGAAAGTAGTGAGCTTGATGAGGCAGAAGGAAGGGAGAAGTCTCTCGGGCAAGGCAAAGAATAGAAACCTGAAGCAATTCCCCAACCAGTCTCCCATTACCACGGCTAGGGAAGAAGATCCATTCATTTTATTTATTTATTTTTATTTTTTGAGATGCAGTCTCACTCTGTTCCCCTGAGTGAGTGGCACTGGAGTGCAGCAGCTCAATCTCAGCTCACTACAACCTCCACTTCCTGGGTTCAAGCTATTCTCCTGCCTCAGCCTCCCAAGTAGCTGGGATTACAGGCTCCTGCCACCATGGGAGCTAATTTTTTTGTATTTTTGGTAGAGACAGGGTTTCACTATGTTGGCCAGGCTGGTCTGGAACTCCTGATCTCGTAATCCGCCCGTCTCAGCCTCCCAGAGTGCTAGGATACAGGCGTGAGCCACTGCGCCCGGCCAAGAAGATCCATTTTCTGATATTGTTAAAAAAGAAATTATTCTGACTCTTGTTAAAATGGTAAGGCAAACTATTCAGGACTATTGAGATAGGCATAGGGACTCCTGCAAAGGAATTTTGCAGTAAGCCAAAGACATGGGGCTCAACTCCAGAACAGCAAGGAAACTGGGGTAGAGCTGTAGAGCATGGTGGGTGGGTCGGTGAGAAGAAAATCACTGAAAGGAAACATCAAGAGGAGGAGGAATTCTGACTCAACTGACTTGACAAGATTCCTGCTAACACTGGGCTCTTAAGGACACGCCCAACATGCCTGCCTAAAATGTGGTTAAGGAGAGCATCTTTGCCAACATGTAAAGAAAAAGGGACTCGTACAAGTGAAAAAGTAAAAAGTTATAGAATGGGAACTAAGGGCTGCCAAAGGAAAGTTAAGAAATGTTCTAAAATTTAGCCAAAAATATGAGTTGGATAACATACAAAGAAGAAAAGGCAAAAGAAAAGCCCTTATTGGATTCCACATAGCTAAACCTTTTATTCTTATTATTTTCACTTTTTTTTTTTTTCCTAATGAGAAGTTGACCTACTTCCTTTAAAGACTCATTGTATTTGGTTTTTTCCAAGTTGAAAATAAATTCATGAAGGCAATAAGAGGAACAGGCATAGGGGCAGTCAAGCTACAAAAGGATGAACATTCTTTTGCCAAGTATTTATCAAGTCAGTGTGGCTGCTAGATAATAAGACAAGATGTAAAACCATGCTTTTATCACTCTTCTCTAAACAAAGTGTGTTGCTATGATATTACTTATTTGCTTGTATCCTTGAGGGAGTAGGATGTCAAAAGAACAAGTATGTTTGAAATAGTAATAACTATTCACAAGCCACTGTAACCCCTCTTCATAAAATTAACGACATATTTAGATGTCAAATGCAATTTTTTCACTTTTCTATAATTAAAAGTCAGTGTTCTTCTCTAGGCTATTTCCTCTTGCACAATCGGTGCTGCTGATTTGCTGTGATTGCTTTGCTTTTCCCTTCCCTAAGAACTAAATGATTAATTGGCAGTGTGATGTATTTGCCATTATTTTTCTAAATTTTCTTCTAAATAGCTTTTACCAAATATCTAAGCATTACAGAATTTAATACATTCACAGAGATAGAAACACTTAACAGTATTGGCTGAATCATAGCAACTCAAGCACTAATCCCTGTTTATCAGATATGCTTGAAAAATCTAACTTCTAGCTCTAGTCAAATTCAGACAGCTATCTCCATCGGCAAATATTAATGTAACAAGAAGTTATGAGTAACAAAAAAAAAAAAGAAAAGAAAATGAAGAAAAGGAAACATGTGGAGATTGAAAATTAAAACTGAACCTAAAAATTAAATATGTGTTATGGTCATAGAGTCTGACTTCTCTTTATCCTAGAGGGAGATTTCTATGTATTTGTTATTTTAAATATATGTATACAGAATTGAACTAATTCCAAACATTGTTGGGAGGAAGAAAAATGGAAAATTGCTCAAAATTGTGTGTATATTCACTGCTTTGAATATTAATAGTGAATTTAAAACATAAACAAAAAATAGACTATTAGTAATAGTTTGCCAAATACAACAGTGAGTTTATATTTTTATTTTTTACAATGAAACAATTTCAGCATCAGAGGCATATTTTTATAAAAATATTTTATGCTTAAGATAGCTTGCTGCATTTGAAATTGTGTAAATGTGGAAAATGCTCCCCCATGTGAGCCTGTTGAAATCTTATCATGTTGCATTCCCATCTTCACGTTGCACTGAACTTGTAGAGAGAGATGTATTCCCATCCACAGTGCAGCTTATATTTAACGCACTTCGTAATTGTGTCTTTATTCCTTTCTTTGTGGGATTACTTGTAATTGCAGAGGAACTCTCAGTCATTTTGTGTAGATCTAAAGAAGAAACCATGCATCCAATTGAATTAAGCGAAATGTTCAATCGCAAGAAAATTAAGTAGGGGAATTAAGCAGAAAATGGATAAAACATTTTATCAATGCTGTGCATGAACTCTGAGTATAGATCATTGTATAAATGACAAAATTAATGAGTAGTACCCCACAAATATGGGAAAATAAAATAATTGGCTGTTTTATTTAACACCGTCTTTTCCAGTACACATCCATACCTTTGGGCTAAAAAGTGAAAATTTCTTGGAAGTCTGGATCTCTAAGTGAAAGCAACATAACGTCTTTATTATTCTATGTATGTGATGATGGACTTGCTTCAAGACATTCTATAAATCTGTTGAAGGTCAAGACTGAGACTCTGCAGGCCTAAGTTTGAATAACCAGTTAAGAGAACAATTCCTCTTTTCTGTGATTCCAGTGATCTGCCTTTAGTGATAGGTGTTTAGGAAGTTTCTTCATTCTCACAAACCTGAGAAAAAAATAAGGCTTTAAGTTAAAACTTCTTGCTCTTCTTAATCAGTTTACTTACAGATGCAGATGGAATGAGTATTTCCTTTGTTTGTTCACTTAACATATGTTTATTGATGTGTACTATGCATTAAGTACTGTACTAGGGACTAACACAGACATGAAAGACTTGCCCTCAAGTTGCTTAGTCTAGTTACAGTAACTAAATTCTAGGTTGCAAATGGTATGATAAAGGCAAATACAAGATCAAAGACAGCACAAAGGAAGGTCAGGAAACCAGCTTCCACCTGGACTGCTGCTTTGGTTCTCTTTCTTCAAGCCAAATGATTACGTAGCAATTTGCTTTATTTACTACTTTTTGCTTTTTGTTTGTTCTTTGTCAAATCCCATTCTGTGAAGTAACTCTTTAAGCCAAAGTTGGAGGCACTAGAAACTGTAAGACTTTTGTTTTTCTGCTCATACCCTGCACAGAAGATAAAATGTACTTTAGAGGGGTCAAAGAACACAAGCCATAGAAATGCATGTAAAGGTATGTGACCTGATCCAGTTTTGATGGCAACATTCCATTCTATTTTCTACCATGGATTTTACTAGGCAATCAGTATTAGCAAAACTAATTCATATTTTTATTTAAATTAAAGTCACCACAGTCCCAGGAATAATTGAATAATTGATATTAAATTTGACTTTTTCCAATAAAAATCTATAAAACTGAACAAACTGTATGTGGCCATTCTTTATAAGCTTTACAAATAGGCCATACTGTAATGTGAACCTTGGGAGAGAGTAAATAATAATTAATGGTATTACATATGCCTACTCTCTGACTAGGAACATTTTCTAGACCCAAACTATCCAACATAGCAGCCACTAGCCACAGGTGAAAATTAAAGTGAAAATTAAATAAAATGATAAAACCAATGCTGCGAACAATACACATTTCCAGTGCTCAATGTGTGGCTTATATCTTCCATACTGGGCAGTAGAATTGGATGTTTTTTATAATCACAGGAGGTTGTTTTGGACAGTGCTGTTCTAGCTGTTAAAGCATGGTTTTGAAGTCTAAGCAGAGCACAAGATTTTGTTTGAGTTAAACTTCAAGAGTGATGAGTTCTAGGGTGGTGAAGCAGCTAGTGTTAATGGGGCATTGTATAAAGAGAAGAGAGCTATGTAAGACTATTGTAAGATTTGTCTGCATAAGAAAGAACTTCCTGAACACTGGTCTGCACTGAGTATGTGCACACAGTAAGGCTCCACAAAGATACTGGCTACTGTGAGACTTAGATCTGAACAGAGAAACCACTGGTCATTACGGTGCTGGGAGACATTAGAGTTATACTGCAGTCGAAGTAATATTGATGAGAACCTCAAACATTCAATTGAGGCTATAGAAAATCCCCACCTTGACAGTGATGACAACACCTTGGAGGAAGGGATATGTTCTCAAGACTAAGGACAAAAATCAGTGTAGCTCCATATTAATAAACAAGCCTGACATGCTGAACTTTTAGATGTGAACGTTACCGATGCTTGCAACTCACTTTGAAATGTATCAACAAATGACATATGGATAGACAAATATATGTATAACCAAATCAATGTAGCAAAGTTTTGACAATTGTAAGGTGGTGGTATATGAGTTTTCACTCACATGAGAGGTATACAAGAGGATATTGTCAAGAACTATCTCAAAGTGATGGGATTTGAGTTTTCACTCATATACTACCATCACTGTATAATTATTTCATGATTTCTGTCTATAACAATTTTCTTAAAAAATTGCCAGGGAAAAACCAGAAAAAGTGTGAAGTACGGAAAAGATTTGCTACAACTATTATGGTTGGCCAGACTAAAATGCAATACCTCTTAAATAAAGACAGTATAACTTATGCCCCAAATGTAGGATCTATATTATTTAAGTATTTAATAATAAATTCATAAGTATGTGACAAAGCAGAAAAATATAACACAAAATACAACATAAGAAAAACAGTAGTGAATACAAATAGATCCTGAGATGCTCCATCTGATAAAATTTGAAGACTAGAAATTTAAAACCCCATTGTAAACATATTTAAGAAATTCAAGGAAAAGAAAATGTGGGAAATGTTCATCAGTATAGGAATAAACTATGATATAATTTTCCATGTAATGGAATGTTATTACTAGCAATAGATATAACACCATGACTAAATCTCAAGAACATGATATTAAGGAAATAAGCCATTCAAAAAAAAGCGTACTAAATATGTAGGTCCTTTTATACAAAATCCATAAACAAGCAAAGCCATTAAGATGGGCATTAGAATGGTGATTTCTTTTGGAGTATGAAGATTGACAGGAAAGGGCTATGAGAAAACTCTCTGGGATGATGGGACTAATCTACATTTTCATTGAAGTGTTGGTTGTACAGGTTTATACATGTGTGAAAACCCATCAAATTGTGCACTTAATGTCTGTGATTTCCAAATGTGTATAAATTTTATCACAATAAAATAAAATTAATGCATGTATGCACAAATAATGGCAAGTAGAAAATTGTCTTTTTCTTGAGACTTATTTAGATAGTGTTTCAACATTAAAATCAATAACAATATATATCTTGTTTAGTATTTCTATTTAAATTTGTTACATTAAAACCGACAAAGTAATCTATGAGGGGAGATTCATATTGATTGACCATAACAGTGATATTAACATAACTGTATACTTATATCCCTATGGAAAATACTAAGAACTTTACATATTTTATCTAATTTAATCCCTTACAACAACTTTATAAAATAAATTATGTTCTCTATTTTAGAGATTAAGAGACTGGGGTGAGAGATAAATTATGTTGTTTAATGTCACACATCTAACAAGCAGTGAAGCCAAAATGAAATCTTAGCTGTTCTGATCCTCAAACCTATACTGATAACCTAGTAATTTCATGCTTTTTTTTTTTTAAGTCAGCTCTTTAATAAAACTGAATTTATTTTGGCATTTGGAAGTAAAGACTTTATATTCTTTATGTAGGACAATCAGATTACTCATCTAAATTTCACATCACATTTATTTCCAACCTACTGAGGGCTTTAAGTGATATGTTTCTGTCTTTGACATCTGTGTAGCAGGACTGTAGCTAGTATCTAAAGTGAGAGAAGACAGCACAATATGCATTTACTTAATGGTTTATTATAGTAGTAGTAATGATGTAAAACTATCAATAATAGCAGTAAACTTCTAGGTAAAGATGGGCATGAACATTTACTCAGAGGCTGTTGCCAAGAGCTATCTCAAAGTGATGGGACTTGAATATTTTAATTATTTTATGATTTAACTAGATAAAATTATAATCAAATGAAACTTTTATGTCATATTTTTTATTGAATTGGAGCTCCATTTTCTTTAAATATTATAGTGTTTAAAAAGATGTTATGCAGTATTGCTCTGGCCCCAAATTTTTTTCTCTCCCTCCTCTGAGCCTCTCTGGAAAAAAGTTATTACATTTGTAATTGGAATGTCTTTGGTGAAAAATTCATCTCAAAATTTCTTATCTTCCTCCAGGACTTTGACAAAAAGTGAAACTTTCCAGAGACATCCTTTAAGTTCTTTGAAGTTTAATTCACCTAGAAAATGTTCTCATAGAACACGTAGCTGGTGCTAAGCATATTTTACTTCTGTGATTCTCTTCCAGTAGTCACACAGAGCTAGTTTATACAGAGTAGTTAAATATTCACTTAAAAAGTAAAGGCTTAAGCTAAGAAGACATCTTTAAATGGTAGGAAAATTTTGATAATTTTCTCAAAGAAATCTGTTCCCAAATTCCATAACTTCCTTTTTTCATGTTACATTGAGAAAAAATTTAATATTTAAAGTTTCAATTTCCGTTTTTTAAAAAAATTGAAACCACCCTTACAGGGATTTTATGAGGATTAAGTCAAATAAAGCTTGTGACATAGTTGATGGTAAATGAAATTTTTTACCAAATCGTAAAGATATGCCATGACATTTTATTCCTATTACAGAAGCAGAGGAATACAATGTTCAAGGATATGAAATTCAACCAAGAAACATAGGTACTGTGTTATCGTTCTGTACCTTAAAAGCTTATGACAACTTCTATATTTCCACGTATAACAAGCGCCAACTTTTTTGTTTGGCTTTCACTTGATGTACTTTACTCCCTCTCTATATATCTGCTGCCATTTTTTGCACCTCCCTAAAAAAATTTCAGGCTGCCTACCATTCTATTCAAATCCAAAATTTTCTCCAATTTTCTTTTATTTATTCATTTACGGAAAATGAATCAGTTTGATTTATTCATCTGTATATTTATCAACACATTTTTTATCAAAGCTGTTTTAATACAGTGACTCCACTAAGCAGGATGCATAAAAAGGTGAAAAAGATAAAATTTACTTTTTGTTTTCCTGGAGTTGACACTATAAAAGTGGAAAGAAATAGCAAACAAGGTCTTACATAATTAAACATAGTCATTGCTATGAAGGAGAAATGCAAGGTGTTCTCAGTACAAAGACCAGAGCAAATAAACACAATATTAGGACTGGCCATATAATTTCAAGGGATCCATGCAAAATGAAATTTCATTCTCTTATTTGGAAATTACTAAACATTTGAAGATGATGGCAATAGAGGAAGCATAGGACTCTGTGAAAATGTAAAGGTTGTATGTCCAGGAAGCCAGTTCTGTATGCTATGGAGAACCAGGGATGGCTTCCTGCAGCAGTGTCCATTTCACCTGAGACCTAAAGGATGAGGGGGTTAGGTTGAACATTTCAGACTTGCGTTTTCATTTGCCATTTCCCTTTGGGAATAATGTACTGTCCGAAGCTAGGAGCCTGATATGTTAATACCAACAGATGATTCAGCTTTTTCTCTCTTGCTTTGGCTGTTTGTGAAAGATGGATAGTTATCCTGCTAGGTCAAGTTTCATCAATTGTATGAATCAAAAAACAAAAATTAAGGCTAAAATCTGATGATTCAGAACTTTTCAAAATAAAAATTTTAAGTAAGTCTCAGTCATTGTTCCTTAAATATTTATTGGGGTGTACTGGATTGGGAATTTGGAGACCTGAGTTCTTGTCTTGGATCTGCCTCTGACCTTAAACAAGGTACTCTTTGGATCAAAGCTTTCTAATCTAGGAAAACGTAATTGATATTTAAGGTTTAGTTTAGTCTAAACTTCTAAACTAATGGCAATAAAATTTTCTAATTTTCTTTACTAAAAAATACAGTAGTGCATTTTATCCTGGTCTACATTTTTGGAACACAAAGTCACAGTGTTGGCTGAATTGCTGACAGCATAAATACAACAATAGCTGCCAAAGGCCACTTTCAACAGGCAATCTCTTTTCTTAAACAACCACATTAAATCCCTAAGGTGACCAGTGCTATTCCATTCCTCTGTTAGTTAAAGGTCACCACTACTAGCAACTAATTTTTGTAACCCCCTGGGGTAGCTGCTTAAGATTACATTCATTGTCTATTTTAACTTCTCTACTTCATCTGTTAAATATCAAGGTAATTAAAGACTTATATAGACATTGAGTCACTTTATGCTCAAGAACAGACTCTTTTTAGATTAAAAGTCTTCAGGGAGTGCAGTCTAAGAAAGGTGAACTGAAGTACTTTCAGATTTCTGGAAACTTTCTCTTCCTTGTTTATTACTGCATTTGGGCAATTTGAGCAGCTCTGGTAATTGCAAATTTAAGCTGTATTAATCCTAGTTTAGTTACTCTGTGATAACAAAGACCCCCAAATCTCAGAGTCTTAAAACAACAAAAGGATTATTTATTGTCAGAATCTTTGTAGTTATACAAAAATGTCCTCCATGATACCACTTAGTAAAACAAACAGAATCACTTCTTCCATCATGTAGTATGTACTATTTAGATTGTGAGAATTCCTTGATGCAGCATGAAAACAAAACAAACAAAAGCACTCTCACTAAAATTAAACATTTAATCTTTTAGTGACACACATTATATTTGCTTACAAGCCATTGGCTAGAGATACTTACATGGCTGAGACTAAGTTTATAGGTTTAGAGATGTGTAAACCTCTAAGTGCTCAGAAAAGAAGGTGAACTCTAAGAAGTCTTCATCACACTTCCATGCAACAAAAACTGTTTATTAAAGAAAAGTCTGTCTGGAACTTTTGGTTTTCTTACAATTAAGTTTAAATTAATATAACCAACATAATTAATTAATTAGTATAATTAATTAATTAATATAACCAACATAAATTCCAGTAGACTAGATGGCCAAGAACACACACATCAGTTTTTTTCTACCTCCTAATATGGTATCTTTGGTTTATGATTCTGGTGCTCGATTCAGCTATTACTGTATGTGTATGTGTATGTGTTTCTTTTTCTGTATTGCTGTGTTTTTTTCTTTCATTATGTAAATGTTGATTGAGTTCTTATTGTTTTCTAAGAGTCTATAATTAGAGCATAATCCCTTTCTTCAAGGAGGTCACAATAGTCTTTGAACATCAGTTAGGCCCATAAATAAACATAGTTCCCCAAATCACACATTATAGAGGTATTATATGGAGTTTCAATCATACACAAATTGGCCTTTCGATAGCATGTCTTAAAATTTTGAGGTATGCACAAATTATATTTTTCACACTTTATGGCATATGGATATATCATCTCTGCTGAATATTTGCCAAGATATTAAGGCAAATGCAGGGCTCTTGAATGAGAAAATAAGCTTTAGTATTATTTATAGGCACCTCTGTATCCCACTGCTATGAATGATTGATAGTTTTCTGTATCATAGCAAAATTCCACGGCTAGTTTTTTGCCCCTACTAGGTATGGTATCTAAAGCATTTGAAGTGCTTTTTCATTAGCAACATAGAATATTATGTCTTTAGTAGATTAGAAATATGGCATACAAGGTGCTTAGGAATTTGTGCACAAACTCATCTATGCATTATCCACAGTTCATTATTGGTTGAAACCTTATGTAAGCCGTGCGTTATTTAAGATGGACCGTCTATGGAATGTACTAATGTACCTCCTCTGTTTGTGGTTTTAGTCAGTATCTTTTGATACCTACCACAGAGCAGACATTTTTATAGGCATTGAATAGGTAATTGGAAATAAAATACAATTCCCAACTTTCTGTTTATTGGATGAAATACACATTTAAAAACACAGCATAGTGAGTTCTGTGTTAGAAGTAGCAGAAGGTACTACAGAAGCTCAGACCAGAGGATCTTCTCTATCTTAGAGGGCAGTATATATGTTTGTGGTGTGTGCACATGCAAGCATGTGTGTAGGAGATAGTCATGCAATGAATAAATCAACCAAATTAATAAGGGGGAGTAGGAGAGTGTCCATAGGAGGAAACAACATACGAGAAGGCCTTGATGTGTGACAGAGTATAACGTGGACCAAAATGGAGAGAATTTGGTGAAGATTGTAGAATGTCAGAGTTCAGAGAGAGGCTTACGAGATAGGAAGGTAGGAAAAGATGGGCAAGATCACAAAGGCTTTATGAAGTCATTGGAAGTTAGACCTAAAAGGCAGTGGCCTTGGAAGTGTCGAAGGAGGAGAGTTACACAATCATATTTGTGTTTTCTGGATATATTGGGTTGGAGGGAAGAAAAGCAGGAAGGTAAAAATATCAACTGAAACACATTAATAGAGGTGGAGAATGATTACCTTGGACTAGAATAGAAGAAACAGACAGAATGAATGGATCAAAGAGGCCTTCAGGGGACAGAATGAGCAGAACTTAGTGACTGATTTCATGTAGATGACAGAAGGAAAGAAAGGTAGAATTCAAGAATGGCTCCCAGATTCCTGACGTGGGTAACTGGGTAGATGATAACGCAACTTACCAACACGGGGACAATAAAAATATACAGAAATACAGGAAATCACAGTAAATATAAGCTTTGTTTTGAAAAAGTTGAACTGGAGGTACTTCTGATATGCAAATATCAAGAGCTCAGTGGAGAAGCTTTGGCAATGGAAATAGATATGGTAATTTTCAGAATGGTTCTAAATCCCACCTATGATTAATTCTCACTTAAAAAATTATTTTTCTTGGTTGTTTTGCAGGGTTTTTTTTTTGCCCCGCCCCCCCGTTTTGCAGTTCTTAAAAATGACAATAAATCTGTCACCAGTAAAAACACATAGGCTACTGAGAGAAATTCAGAAATACCTGAAACTGATAAGTATTGTTTCAGGGTGGAATTATCTTTTTGTGGAATTTTAGTGTAGAATACTTAGAGCTAACTCAAAAGGAAAGACAATAATAGCATGATCCCACTATCATTGATGTGGTAAAGTAACACAACTGTATTAAGAACCATGATACCTTCCTCTTTGCTAGTTTAAAATGTTTGATTATTTTAGAAATTCAAATAAGCGTAACACTTGATGTTTCCCATGTTAAAAAAAAACCTGAACATTGTTATTATTGGCTGTTAATTGTATAGTAATATTTAAAGGTCAATCAGAGAAATTTTGAAAACAGAGAGAAATCTAGGAATAATGCCTTAGTAAATAAAAAGATCCAAACAAACAAAAGTACTTTAAATTACCTTAATAGTCATTGTCATAATAAAATGTAAACCTCATAAAATTGGATATAGGATGGTGGAGTTCTGTACTATAGACAAGACCTAATATATTTGGGGTCAAAAAGAGGCTGCCAAAGCAGGGGGAGTAGAGGAAGCTGTCCCTATTTACTGACCCAATCTAAATAGACATTTAAATATGCTTGAAAGACATATTTGAATGACTGCTTTGACACAGAGCTTATTCAGTTATCTGACTTACATTTAAATAAAAACACAAGAATTATTGTTTATTCCATTGGCTTCTGTTCATCTTGTTTAGGAAATGTCTGTAACTACACAGTAATTTATAAAGATTTTCAATGAGATATAGGAGTCTTTTTAAAGACTGAAATATTACTTGATATAAGAAAAGTAAGTAAATGTGGACAGATGGATTCAAGTCTATGACATAGAAAAATAAAGGAGTAAAAGGCTAGGAGATCCAAAGTCTGGAGGCTCCAGCATACTCCAGCAGCCACTGTGACATTTGGTGAGAACATACCATCTTAGGATAATTTGCCTTTTGATCTTCTTAGTATCTTCAGTGTGGATGGGGAAAGCAATACATTTTGTAAGACATGTATACTTATATTGATTGATACAGTTGAAATTAAGTGCAAAGTGACTTTAGCACCTGGCTCAGCTAGATGGGAAGGTCTTGTTAGGTTTTCAAACCCAAAATAGAATTTGCATTCTTTGCTCATGAAAGAAGGTAAAATCTGGGTGAAGTTAATGCTTTTCTTGTTTACTTTGTAATGAGAAGAGTAGTTTACAAATTAACCTATTTTGTATGTTCTGTTTTTAATAGGTTCTTTCAATGAGTAACTGCAAACTCAAACTGGATGTTCACAGCACACAGAAAGACACTTGCAATACAAAGGTGATTTGAAGGCTGAATTAAGAGATGTTTAGGTATGTTATTTAATCATTTTCATTTCTTTCAGTGCGAGGTTGTATGATAATGGCACTGATATTGGTAAAAACAAAAGAGACTGGTTTAAATGTCATGTATCAGTTAACTTTTGCTGTATAAACAAACTATGCTAAAACATAGGACTTCAATAACAACTATTTATTTATTCAGGATTTTCTGAGTCAGCATATTGATTAGGGCAATTATTTTCCTAATCTTTCTTGCCGTTGGTGGCAGATTAGTGGGAGGCTGGTTGGCCTAGGATGCCCTCTAGGTGCCAGAAGAATATAAATAAGTAATTTTATTGGACATTGAGAACTAGATAACCTAATAAACTTCTCAGTTTCCCTAATTTGTCAAGAAGTTCTGAACTAAATATGATGATGAATGAAGCAGCAACTAGCTTATTCCAGAGAAAGTATATTAATTATAGACACTTAAAAATAAGTTTTAAAACAATATTTTTAAAATGTAGTTTTCCCTTCTTTAATTCAGTTTAGAGTGGGGTATAATTATAAACAAATAATTATAATCAAACATTGCAGAGTTTCACACCTTTCTATATTATATTCTGGAAAATTGTTTTTTTTCTTCTGAAAATAGCAGGAAGTTAGAATTGATTGCGTAAATAGGTTTCTATAACATTTCAGCTGGCAGGTGTATTTTTTAGTATCAAAGGAAAATATCAGAACATCAGAAGGGATTAAAAAATCATTCAGGAAAAGAGAAGAATAACAAGCAAATGTGTACCTTTTAAAGCTCATTTTTCTGTTGAATTAAAATTTAAAATGTTATCTGATTATTAATTCCTTATTGTATATTCAAAAATAATGACTCATAGACTTTAATATGTATCCTGAAATTCTTTCTTTCTCATTCTTAATTTTGCATCCTTATTTTTGACAAAGTTAGGCATTGCTTTCTGGCATATACTTGATGGGAAATGGATCTTTAGACAAGTCTATTATCATTGCCTTTTGAAGCCAAATAAGCATTATGGAATGTTATTCCTCCATCTCTGTAAACAAAAGAAGATGTTGTTTGAGACCTGTGAAAAAATGTTTTCTACCTTGTAGTTACTTTGAGTATCTTAAACTTGTCGAATATTGAAGTTAACACCTACCTAAAGAGATTTCTTCTTAATGCTGTTTTCAGAAGGACTAGCAACACTCAAAGCTACCCAAATATAAACCATTTAAAAAGAATTAAAGAAGACAAAATGAATATATTCCATTCTAGTATGTGCGAAGATATTAGGAAAGTAAGATCTACTATCCTGGGTTATGAATGACAGGTGCACCCATGGTCAACAATTGCTGCACAAATTACACTACAATTATTTCCTTCTCAGATGTTTGCCTCTCAACACTCCTTTTTTTTTTTTCTGGAATCTGGGAATAACAAGAATGAGTGATTTTTTCCCTTATCATTACTGAGCTTCTTAATTTCAAGAACTCCTTCCAGCTAAGGTATCCAGCTGGGCTACATTGGATGATAAGCCTTACACTAATTCATCTGCAGCATCTTGATAAACAATCTTTAATGATGGATGAGGGGAATTTAGTTTTTACCTGACAAGAAAAGCTAGTCTTCAGGCTGTTAAGGAGTGTTACACAAACTAAACTGAAGTTCTACACAACTGTGAAAATAATACCTGCTATATATCTTAGAGCCAATATGTCCCTGGAAACTTACAGGAAAAAAAAATCCTTTTAATTCAATGATTATGTCTGACTTAATATCTCATTAATTCACACCAAATGTGCAATAAATTTGTGAAAATAAAACTGGTATGAGACTTTGAGCAAACAGACTTTTAATATCTACAGTAGTGCTATAACTCAAATTAGAGTAACAAAATATTATCAGGTATGTGTCTTTTAGAGATCCTGCTTTAATCAAGTGAAGCGTTTGTAGCTTGCATATTGCTTATAAAAGACATGAAAACTAATGAGACAACCTGTTTTATAATCATATTTACCCCTTATTTTGCTCTGTAAAAACCCGCGTTAAAGAGAATGCAAAGATAAACATATACAAAGGGGGCTAAATTATTCTTTGAAGTCTAAAATAATAGTTCTCCACTTTTTATGTAACCACATACAATTTTAATGTCAATTATTACATCCCAACACTTCTAATAAAAGGTTGAAATGGTTGACCAAAAATGGCAACAAAAAGCTTGTTACTAGCTAGCATTGCAGTTTAAGTATAAAAAAATAAATATAGTAACCATAGGAACCATATAATTGCTGCTGATGGAACTTAAAACTTTTAGAGCTTTTCGTAATTCAAGGAGATTCAGAAACTGATTAGTTATATATTAGCCAATGGGAAGCAAAAATTTAACCGTTGTTTAGGAAAGACAAATGGTTTTCTGAAATGGGAAATAGATTTCCAATAAGCAGTTGTTGTCTAGGGCTTATTAAGTAATAAAAAGGAAAATATTCTCAGTTATAAAATGAGTGGAGATATGAAAGAGATGCAGAAATGACTAATAATGACATTTACTCTTTATTGAATACTTTCTGTGGGTCAGGCACACATTACATATGTTGCATTCTTCCTAACATCCCACACAAACCATGTTGCCTTCATTTTATGACTGAGGAAAGTGAAGTTCAAGAAGTCAAATTTACAGTTACGAGGTTTGTTTCTGTTTCTTTTTTCCCCCACTGTCATACAAAGTCCACAGTGATCTACATGAGTAGTTGAACACAGGTATGATAAAAGCGAAGCCCATGTTTGTTTAATCAAATGCTAGCACTTAACGCTTTTTAAGAAAAGTGTATCTTTGAGTCACTAGAGGTACTCTTAAAGGGCTTGGGTTTAAATTGTTGGGAATACTAGATTGGATGAGAATTTAGAAAAGATGATTTCAGGTTACTTCTACAGATGAAGATTTGATTAAAATAAAGTCAAGCAGAGGGATAGATGAGGGTAAATGGGACATTGATTGTTACTGAAAACACAAAACATAAGTAGCTACCTGATTTGCAGCTTATTTATCTTAACTGGGTATTATTTGATTACATCATACTATTTTTGTTTCCATAACAGAATTGCAATACCTTAATCAACCTCTGTATTTTAAGCTCTTACTAAGCCAACATGCAAATTCATTATAAAATCTGTTTTCCTAAGAGTAAATCAAGCAATTCTATTTCATAAAACAAAAACATCACCAACATGCAAAACAAACAAGCTAAGAAAAGCAAACACTAGCTACTCATTTAGCATTTACTAAATTTCCACTCTTTAAATGGAGAAGTAGAAATGTGTGCCTCTGAGAAATAGACAAAATTTCAAAAATTTATAACATAGATATAACAAAAAGGTAACTTTGGCCTTATTTTGTTTAAAAAAAAAACATAAAGGGGAGCTCTACTTTTAGTGCTTTTTTTTTTTTTTTGCAATAATTGTGATGACTTTCCAGAAATTTTCTCTTGAATATTTAGAAGATGATCTCCTTGACGATGTATCATTTCATATTGGAACTTAAAATGTTTTACAAAAAGTACCCAACTATTTATCATTCTAACTAAATAAAAGAAAAATATATTATTTAAGAGCATCTAAACAACTGCGTGTGTGTGTGTGTGTGTGTGTGCGCGCGCACATGTGTGTACATCTTTGAAATCAACTACCGTAGAAATGTTTTCTTTCACGTGACCATTACAGACCCCGGCCACCAAGATTATTAGTTTGATTTGTTTCCCCTTTCACTCGAATTTCACAATTATCTATGTAGAAATACTCACATAAACATGTTTCCATAAAAATAAATAAATCTAAAACTTCTCAAGTATAAAAAATAATCACTGGACATAAGCCAGACTATGAATGCATAAAAAGCAAAGTCATGTCCAATGAACATGTTAGAAATTTAGTCCTTCATGGAATTTATATTCTAGCAAAGTGAGACAGACAGTAACAGTATTACATAACATATAAGTAGATTATATAATAAGATAAATAGTACAGGAAAAAAATTTTTGGAGTAAGTTAAATGCGGTAGGGAACTCTTAGACTGTGAGAAATAGAGATGAGTGAACAATGATTTAGAGGCTGGAGACCATCAGCTGAGAAGAGAAAACAGATATAAACATTTTTAGGAAATGGAAAATCAAGCATTCAGTTTTGGGCATGTGAAATTTGAAGTGCCTATTAAACGTCCAAATGGAGATGTGTAATCCCCAGCTGGAATGTAAGTTTGCAGTTGAGAGTATTTTTTGTTCTTTAATTTTTTTCCAGAATCAAGCTCCAAGACAAGGATTAAAGTGCACTTAATTTATTTTGGGATGTAAACATAGAAAATAACGTAAAGGAAGTGGGGAAGTGAGAGTGGGATGGGAAGATGGCCAGTAAAGTACAAGTTATTAGGCAAATTAACATTGTGGGCAACTAAAATTTGATGCTATAAAGGACTCTGGGAGCTACTATAGATGTGTATTTTAGAGTATCCAAAAAGAAGGATGAAAAAGCTTGGCTATTTGCACACCACCTCCTAACAGTAATTAGGTGAGGCTTGCTTTCAGGGCTTATTCATTCTTAAGCAATCCAGGCTGCTATAGGTACAGGCAGAGCAGAATCAGAAGCAGAAGCTGAGAAAGTAATATTGAAGTTACAGCTTGGAACATGGCCAAGATGAATGTCCAATGCCAAGCTTAAGAATAGGTGCTTTCTTCTACAGTCATGGAGAGCCAAGACACATTAACCCTAAATCTGCACACTGAACACATCCTGGCTGAGAAAAAGTCTGGCCTCTCCTTTCAGATTAGTCTGGTAGTTGAATCAGAAAAGCTCACTACAGGGAAGCCAAGTGTAGGAATATAATTATAAAACAGACTGCTTTGCCTTCCTAGTCAGGCCAGGAAAGGAGCTTGGAGTCAAGCCTTGCAGGAAGGAGTGAGGGTGAGTGCCAGAGATGATCTCATTGTGTGATCATCTCCTGTTGTCTTGCTCCCTGTGTGTTTAGAGTAATAAAAGAGCATAAGGAAAGGAGACCCAGTTCTAGCGTTTAGCTTTCACCTTAATCCTTGCATGTGGAGCCTTTGGGGAAGCTGTGCAACCTCTTTGATCATATAACAAAGACGACAGGAAGTAGAGAAAAGAAGAGAAATAGTTTTTTCTCTTTTTAACATGGTAAATATAATAATTTACTTTTGATGGAACGTATCTCATAGAGATGAAAATTATTGATTATTTTAATAAATACCCCCAGAGAGTCCCATGAGGAGACAAGTTTAGAAAAAAAAACTATACTCCATTATAAACTAAACTTTTAAAAAATTAAATCAGGCAGGTGAAAAGCTTATTTTTTCCCCATTTTTATCCTGCCTTCCTTTCTTTACCCATTCCTCGTATTCCTCCTTCTTTCCATAATAATATATGAGTGCATACTATGCAGTAGGACTTATACTAAGGACTAGTACATGAAAGGATCATGATGACAGTTGTTTCGGGAGCTTAAAGTTCTTTAAGACTAAGAACCAAGTAAACAAACAATTGAAATAAGTAATTGAAATAAGTAATTAGTACCTTGACAGCCAGAGGATGACAAACAAGTCCATTCAGAATATAAGCACTGTGGAATTTCTTCCTGGAGGACATTACTTTTTAAACAATAATATTTAAAACTTGATGGGAATTACTATTGATCATCTATGACATTACATTTCTTTCAGTAGTGTTTTTGAATAAATGGAACATAGTAATATAGGTTTTGTTTCAAAGCATCTGTTGTTCTTCCATTGTAATTAGTATCCAAGCTTAATAAAATGATCTGATTTTAATAACCTCCATTTTCAAAAGACTAATTGATCATCTTCTTGAGTAGCCTTGATTGTAATACCATGTTCTTTTAATATTAAAAAAAAAGGCCTATCCAAAGAGTAGCATATTGAGGAAAAGCATCAAGTCATAACCAAACAACTCCCAGAAAACTCAGCCAAGAGACTGTACTCAGGTCAATTAAAGAAGACTTCAAACCCCTCAGTGTTTTTAGAAAAACTTCCCAACAACACTTTCGTGGAATGAGGATAATCTTAATGGACATTGTTTCATACCCAATTTGTTGTGCATAGTTTATCCTGCCTTTCACACCAATTAGATTCCAAAAGTGCTTCATGTGTGGTCTGGGAGAGGTATAAAGGAATTAAATGCAGGTTTGATTGTACTATGAAAATTGGAGCTTTGTACCTCACATAGGCCTCATCATGGGCATGCGCATTTTCTGAAAGCTTGCATTTTGAATAGACCTATTTTTTTCAGAGTTGGTTTGATTGTACACTTGATTGTTCTCAGATATAAAATATGTGCTTTCAAAGAGCAGTAAGTTCAGAAATGATGTGTGTGTGTTGTTTTTTGTTTTGTGTTTTAATTCAATAGTGTATAGATAACAAATGGATAATCTAGAAGGCTTATGATTATGGCATACGTCTGAGCTGTTGAGTATTTTTCGGTTTCCATTTGTAATGATGCAGCCAGGAGATTAGCTATGTTATATTAGTTTGGAGCGTGTTTGTATATAAGTCAAATGGTAATAAGTAATCCCTCCAGGCAGTGTCTGTCTTAGTCCGTTTAGGCTGCTGTAAAAAAAATATATTATATTGGGTGGCTTATAAACAACAATAATTTATTTCTCACAGTTCTAGAGGCTGGGAATTCCAAGATCAAGGCACTGGTAGATTTGATGTCTGGTAAGAACCAACTTTTTGGTTCATAGGTGATGCCTTTTGTTGTGCCTCGTATGATAGAGGGATGAGGGGTCTCGCTTGAGCCTCTTTTGTAAGGATACTAATTCCATTCATGAGGGCCCTGCCCTCATGGACTACTCACCTCTTAAAGACCTCACTTCCTAATATTATCACCTTTGGGCTTCAGATTTTAACATATGAACTTTGAGACACATTTAGACGGACCCCTGAACTGAAACAACTATATATGTTCTCATACTTTATTGAAGGTCATATTTTATTTCTCGTTACATCAAAACATATAAACTTTCTGATAGAAGGATGTTTGCTCATTTTGCTCTGTGTTTTTTGTTGCTTTTCCCAGTACCTAGTTCAATGTTGAATAGTGAAGAGAGTGGAAATATTTGCCTTGTTTTCAGTCTTTGATTGAAACTTTTGATGCTTCTTGCTTAAGAATAATGAGCATAATGTTAGCTTTTTTTTTTTTTTTGGTACATTTTCTTTGTCAGTTTCAAGACATTTCCTTCTATTACTAGTTTGCTGGTAATTGTTTTCATGAAAAGATGTTGAATTATTTCACTTATTTTACTGTATCTATTCAGGTGATTATATGGCTTTTCTGCCTTACTTTATTAATATAGAAATCACATTAACTGATTTTCATTTGATAAACTTTGTATTGCTGAAATAAGCTCTACATAGTCATTATGTATTATTCTGTATAGAAATTACTAAATTAATTTGCTGTATTTTATTAAGGATGTTGTGTCTACGTTCATGAGTTATTGGTCTGTAATTTTTTTTTTTTTGAGATGGAGTTTCGCTGTTGTTTCCCAGGCTGGAGATCAGTGGGTGCAGTGGCGCGGTCTCGGCTCATTGCAACTTCTGCTTCCCAGGTCCAAGTGATTTTCCTGCCTCAGCCTCCCGAGTATCTGGGATTACAGGCATGGGCCACCACACCCAGCTAATTTTGTACTTTTGATATAGACGGGGTTTCTCCGTGTTGGTCAGGCTGGTCTAGAATTCCCAAACTCAGGTGATCCGCCCTCCTCAGCCTCCCAAAGTGCTGGGATTACAGGTGTGAGCCACCGTGCCTGGCCATTCTGTAATTTTCTTTCCTTATAATGTATTTATGTACTTGTCATGTTTTGGTATTAGAGATTCAGAGGCCCAGCCCCTGTTTTCTGAAAGGTTTTTATATGATGGGCATTATTTCTTTTTTCCAATATTCAACAGAACTCACTGTTAAAGATATTAAGGCCTAAGCATTTTTCTTGAATTTTAATTACAAATTCAAGTTTTTAAATAAGTGTTGGGCATTTGGAATTTTTATTTCTTTTTGTGTCAGTTTTGGTAACTCGTGTTTTCAAAGAAATCTGTACATTTCCAGGTAAGTTGTCAAATTTATTGGCCTAAAGTTGTTCATACTGTTCTCTCATATTCTTTTAATATATGTAGGATCAAGAGGCATGTGATAAAAATGTGTTGAAGTTAAATTACTAAACCATAGAAATTTACCTAGCTCTTTTCCAACTCATTCACTGATTTTTCAAGCTTCTACTAAAACAAAACAAAACAAAAAATGCATTTGATTTAATGAAGGCTTCCTCACAGGCATTAAAACAGGTGAAATTAAATAAAGATAATTTTGAGAAAATCTGAGCTCCTTCAACTTGCCCTTATTCTCCTCCTGTGACAACTCAGAAGTTTCCATTTTATAAAAACTTGAGTTTGATTGAATATATTTTGATAAATCGCTTAAGTTTATTAAGAATGAAATTTTATTCATTTTTGCATTCTCCATAATACTTAGCACAGAGATTTGCACATAGTGTTCAGTACATATTTTATTAATGAATGGAGACAAATATCTTTGACCTATGTCATATAAATAAAAATAATCAATTTTTGGAATAAACTAAGCTTCAGGCATACATAAAATTTAAATTAGAGCATTTATATAAGTTTCAGAGCTGAACAAGAACCCAGCATGGTAAATTTACTTAATATTTATATTTGTATGAATAATATTTGATGGAATGTAATATTTATGCTTTGAGGTATGACCTATATCTATGCTAATTTTCAGACACTATAACCAAACAGTAATTAGGCAGGCAGGGGGCCATTAGGAGGTAGTGCGTTTCTCTTTATTCTTATAAATTTCTGATGCGATCAGTTTGTTTATTGAATGAGAAGTCGGGGCTTACTGCATTATTAATATTCTGCTTATGCTTTGTATCACAGCATGAACCTTCTTTTCTTCAAACATATGACAATGACAATGACTGAAGAAAAGACTTGCAGTTGTAATAGATAAACAAACATTACCTTTCAATATGGTCACAATTATGCCTGTGTTTCTTTTAAAGGGTTTATAAAAATATTTCCAGCTCTAAAATGTTGTAATTTTATTTGCATGTGGACTAATTAGCCTTTCTTTACTCTCTCTTTACTCACTAGAAAGACAAATAATTATTATTTTGAGCACTAATATCAATCTCAAAGATCTTTAAAGATTATTCATGCTTCATTTTACTTGACTTTATTCTCAAAATCAAAAGTGCATTTATTTTCAAGTGGCCTGGTAGTCACATAAGTAGGCAGTTTTAGACTATAAAACATGTGTAGTTCTCTGAATTAAAATGTCGGGAAGAGGTCTCCCTCACCTATTCTTTACCTTTCACCATGTAGCTCTATTGTGATTCGATTATGTTTGAAAGAGTTTTTGTTGATTTCATTTTTAAAATTTAGGCTCCAGAAAAAAACTTGGCAGATTTTCTCACTCTTAAAACAGTTCCTTCCAGAATGCAAATGTAAAGAATTAAAACAACTGAGCAAGGCTTTTTTTTTTTTTTTTTTTTTTGTTATCTTGGTAGTAACTAATGGCTTTTACTATAATGGAAATAAAACTTCAAACTAAGCACTATAGGCAATGTTAGAATGGATTTGTTGCATATATTGATCAGTATTGTTAATCTTGGGATTCAGTGATTATAATTATAATTTTAATAATATAGATATACTAGTAGTAGTAGAAATACTATTTGCTACATAACTATAAATTATCTACCCTAAAAACTTCCCTTTGCTTCACGCTTTATTTTATTGTTGCTTCCTGTCTGTTTTTACACTGTTGATAAAGACATACCTTAGATCGAGCAATTTACAAAAGAAAGAGATTTCATGGACTAACAGTTCCGCATAGCTGGGGAGGCCTCACAATCACGGTGGAAGGCAATGAGGAGCAAGTCACATCTTATATGGATGGCAACAGGCAAAGAGAAAGCTTGTGCAGAGAAACTACTTCCTATAAAACCATCAGGTCTCATGAGACTTATTCATTATCACCATAACAGTACAGGAAAGGACATCCCCTTGATTCAATTATGTCCCATTAGATCCCTCCCACAACACATGGGAATTCAAGATGAGATTTGGTTAGGGACACTGTCAAACAATATCAACTATCATAGCTATTATCATTTTAATCATCCCTATTGTAAACATCCTGCTGAGGATTCCTAAATTGATAAATTATTCAAACATCCAAGTTTAGAAGATTACAGCTAAGACGTTGCCATAGATCTGTTTTCCTGGAAAGTAGACCTTGAAATGAAAATTTCTATGGAGAAAGTTTATGGAGGGGTGCTATGCGCAACAATACCTGTGAGGAAGTGAGTGGTTGGAAGAAGAATTTGAATGTAGACACAGGCGCCTCTGACTTATGACTTCAGTTGGCCTTCTGGTGAGTTCTGGAGCTGTGATTGCCCTTTAAAATTGACCCCAGTTGAGAGAAGGGAAGCTTGTATTTAAGTTCTCATATTCATCAGTTATTAGATACAGGCTTCTTGTAAGGGGAGAGAATGAAAACTTGGGTGAAAGCGAATCCTTCCCATTTGTGAAGGAAGGATTTAGGTGAGCATCAGAGCATTCATTATAGTGGTGCAGCCACAAATTTATCAACTGTATAATAATGCTGTAATAATTCATCACTTAACTTCATCTGTAAAGAAAAGAGAATAATCATTTGTTTTCTGACTGTTTTAGCTGTATGGTAAGAGCCTTGTAAAATCATAGTCATTTTCTTTGTTTTGGTATTGTTATAGATTTGGTGGTACAAGGTCCATATATTATGTGTTGGTGAAGTCTGAGATTTTAGTGTAATTATAACATGAAAGTATACCTTGTAACCATTAGGTAATTTCTCATCCCTCACCCCATCACCTCACTCTTCTATCTTCCAAGTCATTAATGTCTATCATTCCACCCTCCATGTTTATGTGTACACATTATGTAGCTCTTGCTTATAAGTTAGAACATACAGTATATGACTTTCTGTTTCTGAGTTACTTCACTTAAGATAATAACCTCCAGTTTTATTCATGTTGCTGCAAAATACATATGAAATCAAAACAGAGCCCAAATAGCAAAAGCAATCCTAAGCAAAAATAACAAAGCTAGAGGCATCATATTATCTGATTTTTAATTATACTACAGGGCAATAGTAACCAAAACAATGTGGTACTGGTACAAAGATTGACTGACATATAGCTTAATGGAATAAAATAGATAACCCAGAAATAAAGCCACATATTAAAGCCAAGTGATCTTTGACAAAGTTGACAAAAATAAATAATGAAGAGAGACAGTTTCTTCTATAAATAATTCTGGGAAAGTTGTAGAGCCATGTGCAGAAGAATGAAACTAGACCTATATATCTTACCATATACAAAAATTAACTAAAGATGGATTCAAGACTTAAATGTAAGATTTAAAACTCTGGAAATTCTAAAAGAAAACCTAGGAAAAGTTCCTCTGGACATTGGCCTAGGCAAAGAATTCATAGACTCAGGCCTTAACAAAACAAAAAGAGACAAATGGGGCTTAGTTAAACTGAAGAGATTCTGCATCACTAAATAATCAACACAGTGAACAGACTACCTACAAAATGGGAGGAAATAATTGTAAGCTACGCATTTTACAAAGGGCTAATACTCATTCTCTACAAGGAACTCAAACATCTCAGCAAGAAAAAAAAAATAAGATCATTAAAAAGTGGGCAAATAACATAAACAGACATTTTTCAAAAGAAGAAATTACTGTAACTTTCTAAAAGGACAGTTATAAACTAGCATAACCAATTAAATAAAACCTCAGTACTGGAGTTTCAGCTGAGTAAAAACCCTAGGTTTGCCAGTGGCCTATTAACCTTCATCTATTCAAGAGTTGGGCATTTTGGTATTTGCAGGGAATTTTGGAACAAATTACCTATGACTATCAGGGGATGACTGTAATTGCTTATTTGCTTTTTTGTTCATTTTTTTCAGATTTACTATATAAATAACAATGTTATCTGCAAAAGAAGACAGTTTTACTTCCCAATATGTGTATCTTTATTTACATTTCTTGTTTTACTGCATTTGCAAAGACTTCCAAAACGATGTTGAAAAGGAGTGGTTAGAGGAGGCATCCTTGCCTTGTTCCCAGTCTTAGTGGGAAATATTTTTCACCATTAAGTGTTATGTTAACTACAGGCTTTTTGTGTATTTTTTTATTAAGTTGAGGGAGTTTCCCTCTATTCTTAGTTTGCTGAAGTTTTTACTTTTTTAACCCTTTTCTCCTTTGCTGGGAGAATACTTGCCTATGTTGCTTATGGCTGCAATGTTTACCCCGAGATAACTTCGCCACAAAATATCTCAGTGTGTTATTTACGTCATTCTAACATATCAACTTTGAAAACAAAAGACATCATTCTATTTATAGAATTCTGGTTTTAGTAGTGGCATTTATTAATAGTAGTATTTCCATTTACAAAATATACTAATTCTCAATCACTGAAAATGTCAAATCCTAGAAAATATAGCATTCTTATGTGTGATGTTTACATGATTCTCAAACACTTATTGGCTAAAGATTCATTTGTGAATCCCATTTTTCCAAAATAGACAATTGTGATGACTTAGATAAATGTTAGTTCTTTTTAGAAATAACTCCAAGAATAGTTTTAATATTTTATTTTCACTTGAAAATCAGATTTGCTTTAGCCTCAAAGAGCCTGTTTGTGTAAAGTTAAATGTACAATGGCAGGAGTCACACTTTTTTTTTCTAAATGGGCAAAGAGTTAATCATGAATAGTTGTTGTATTTTTTTTGAATACTTTTTCTGTATCTATTGATATAATCATGTCATTTTTCTTCTTTAGCTTGTTGATGAAATCAGTGACATTAATTAGTTTACAAATTTTAAAGCAACCTTGCATACCTTGAATAAATTATACTTGGTTGTGGAGTATAATTCTTTTTATAAACTGTTAAATTTGATTTTATAATATTTTGTTGGGGATTTTTACATCTATGTTCACGAGACATAGTAATCTATAGGTTTTTATTTTCTTGTAGAGACTCTGCCCTTTTTTTTTTTTATATCAGAGTAATGCTAGCCTCATAGAATAAGTTCAGAAATATTCCCTTTGCTGTTATTATCTGAAAAAGATTGTAGAGAATTGGCACAATTTCTTTCTTTTTTTGAAAAAGAAAAGCTTTTCAAAAAAAGGCTGGAGCACAATGGTGCAATCTCGGCTCACTGCAACCTCTGCCTCCCAGGTTCAAGCAATTCTCCTGCCTCAGCCTCCTGAGTAGCTGGGATTACAGGCACGTGCCACCGTGCCCAGCTAATTTTTGTATTTTTAGTAGTGACAGGGTTTCAACATCTGGGCCAGGCTGGTCTCGAACTCTTGACCTTGTGATCCACCAGTGTCGACCTCCCAAAGTGCTGGGATTACAGGCGTGAGCCACTGCGCCAGGCCACAGTTTCTTTCTTAACTGTTTGATGTAATTGACCAGTGAAAGCAAACTGGGCCTGGTGCTTTCTGTTTTGAAAACTTATTAGTTATTAATAATTTCGTTAAAAGATATAGGTTTATTCAGATTGTCTATTTCTTCTTTTGTGAATTTGGCAGATTTTGTTTTTCACAGATTTGGTCCATTTCTTCTAGGTTTTCAAATTTGTAGGTATAGGTTGGTTAATAATATTTCTCTATTATTTCTTTAATGTCTTTGGTATCTGTAATGATACTCACTTTTTCATTTCTTATATTAGGATTTGTGTCATCTCCATTTTTTCTGTTAGACTGGCTAGAGGATTATCAATTTTATTAAACTTTCCAAAGAAGTAGATTTTGCTTTTCTTAATTTTCTGTATTAATTTCATTGACTTTCATTCTAATTTTTATTATATCTTTTTTTTTTACTTTGAATTTAATTTGTTCTTTTTTCTAGTTTCTAAAGATTTAATCTTAGATTATAAATTTCTAGGTTTTCCTGGTTTTCTAATACATAGTTTCAATGTTATAAACGTCCCCCAAGCACTGCTTTCATTGCATTCCACAAATTTTGATAAGTTGTGTTTTCATTTTCATTTAGTTCGGAATATTTTTAATTTTTCTTGAGATTTCTTCTTTGACCCATGTATTATTTAGAAGTGTGCTGTTTAATCCCTAAGCGTTTTGGGTTTTTCCAGCTATTTTTCTGTTACTGATTTTAAGTTTAATTCTATAATGGTCTGAGAAGAGACATTGTATGATTTCAATTATTTTGAGAATTTAAGGTATATTTTATAGCCTGGAAAGTAGTCTATCTTGGAAAACGTATTAGGTAGTTTGAGAATAATGTGTATTCTATTGTTGTTGGATGAAGTAGTTATAGATGTCAGATATATTCAGTTGATTGATGGTGCCATTGATTTAAATTAGGTACTTATTTTCTGCCTGATGAATTTTTTTTTTTCTGATAAGTGTTAACATTCCCAACCATAATAGTAAGTTCATACATTTTTACTTGTTGTTCTCTTATTTTTTGCCTCATTTGTTTTGACATTTTGCTGTTAGACAGATACAACAGGAAGGATTGTTATATGTTCTTGTAGAATTGACCCCTTTATCATATGTAATATCCCTGTTTATTGCTGATAACTTTCCTTCGTCTGAAATCTGCTCTGCCTAAAATTTATATAGCTACTTCCACTTTCTTTTCATTAGTGTTAAAATGTTATATCTGTCTTTATTTCTTTACTTCTAACCTGTATGCCCTTTTACAATTTAAAGTAAGTTTCTCAAAAACAACATATAGTTGGGTCCTTTTTTTAATCCATTTAATAATCTCTGTCTTTTCATTGGTGTATTGAGATCATTAATATTTAAAGCGATTAATGATATGGTTAGATTAATAGCTACCTCCAATATTGTAAAATATATATTTTAACTGTGTCCCTGTTTTCTGGAACACAGCTAAAACCATTGGAATCTCTTAAGTGATAAGTGCCTTTTTGTATAGTAATGATGGCTATGGGCTGATGGCTACGGGCTCTCGCATAGCCTCAGGATGGGGGACTTGTTGCCTGGGGAAGCAAACATGTGATTAGAAGATTAAAGCTTCCTGTCCTAACCCCAACCTCCAGAATGGAGAGAAGGAGTAAAGGTAAAGATGATCATCAATGGCTAATGATTTAATTAATCATACCTATGTAATGAAGCTGCCACAAACCCAGAAAGAACAGTTTAGAGAGCTTCTGAATAATTGACTATGTGAAGGTGCCTAGAAAGTGGCATACGTGGTGAGATGGTTAGGCTCTGTGTTCCCACTCTAATCTCATCTTGGTTTAGAATTCCCGTAATCTCCAGGTGTCATGGGAGAGACCAGGTGAAGGTAATTGAATCATGGAGGCAGTTTCCCCCATGCTGTTATCTTGATAGAGAGTGTGTTCTCATGAGACCTGATGGTTTTACCAGGGGGCTCTTCCCCCTTTGCTAGGCACTTCTCTTCGCTATCACCCTGTAAGGAAAGTGCCTTCATCCCCTTTGCTTTCCACTATGATTGTGAGTTTCCTGAGGCCTTTATAGCCGTGCAGAACTGTAAGTCAATCAAACCTCTTTCTTTATAAATTATCAAGTCTCAGGTATTTCCATATAGCAATGTGAGAATAGACTAATATACCTGGTGAGGTTAAAGAAACTCCATGTACTTATCCTCTCAAAGCTTGCCCTCTGTATTTCTTCAGTCTAGTGTTTATCTGTATCCTTTGTAATATCTTTTATAATAAATGGGTAAATGTAAGTACAGTATCTGAGTTATCTGAATCACTCTAGCGAATTAATTAAAACTGAAGAGTGTGTTGTGTGAACTCTAATTTATAGTAAGTCAATCAGAAGCACAGATCACGACTTGGGGCTTGTGATTGCCATCTGAAGTGGGGAGAAAGTCTTGCAGAAGTCAGCCTTTTGCCTATTGGATCTGTCACTGTCTCCAGGTAGTCTTAGAATTGGAATGAATTAGAGGATATCCTATTAGTGTTAACTGGAGAATTAAGTGTTTGCTGTTGAGGAGAAATCCCTATACCTTTTGGTGATTAGAGGTGAAGTATTCTGTGTTGAGTGATCAAGAGTGGGAAAAATAATTTTTCCAGTTTCTTCAGACTACCATATTTGTTGTTCTATTGCCCTTCTTCTTTGTTCCTATTTTGTTTTCCACTTTTTTCTGCCTTTTGTGATTTCAGTTGAACATTTTATATGATTTTATTTTCTCTAATTTCTCAGCATATCTGTAGTACTTTTTCTTTTTCATGGTTATCCTAAAATTTAAAATATACATTTACAAATAATTAGTCTATTTTCAAATAACACTATACCACTTCATGGGTAATACATCTTATAACAAAAAAAATTCTAATTTATTCATTCTATCCTTTGAATTATTGCTGTCCTTTATTTCACTTATTCATAAAGACTGTGAAAGAAAAATGAAATCTTGAGACCCCAAGTTTCCTGTGCCAAAAGGGAAAAGTTAAGTCTGGAATTCAAGTCACACACACACACACACACACACACACCTGTGCTGCCATTTGTTCCTAAATTGATAGCTGCAGATAGAAGGCCACATGTCTTCACAGGGGCCCTCCTCACCTTGACAATGTAAATTAAAAGCTTATGTTCATGGCATGAGACAAAGCTTATGTTCACGGCATGAGACAAGGGAAGATGAGAAATTATTTCTGTTAACCCTGATATAAATTCACATTTAACTGGTTCCTCTACTCTGTGTTGATTTTATTGTATATAAAGTGCAGATTTGCCGAGTACAAGATGAATACATAATTTACTATATTTCCATCACCCCTCCTTTTCACATGCAACATGTGAATTCACAAGTTGCATGTGAAATTCACCATATCTATCCTCTTTTTTCACTTTCTCTTTTCCCTTTTCCTTCTTTTTCCTTTTCCTCTTCCAAAAACACATGGTTCCTTCTTTCCTTTTCTCCTTCCTCCCTCCCTCCCTCCCTCTGCTCCTCCTCCTCTTCTTCCTCCTTCTTCTTCTTCTCCTTCCTCCTCTCCTGCCCTCCCTCCCTCCTTCCCTCCATTTCTTCATTCCTTCCTTCCTCAACTTCTTATGTCCCTATTATATTAGGTTGGTGCAAAAATAATTGTGGTTATTGCCATTACTTTCAATGACAAAAAAACTGCAATTACTTTTGCACCAAGCTAATATCTATGTTACACCATTTTTTATTTGTTCCAATGTTTTTAGATATTCTGGTCAATTTCTCTAAGTCATGTTTCTCTTTCTTTTTCAGTTTTGGACATTTTTATTGAGACATCTTACTCAAGCTCAGAGATTCTTTTCTCAGCCATGTCCATGGCTGGACCCATCACAGCCATTTGTCATTTATGTTACACTGCTTTTAATCTCAGTATTACTTTTTGATTCTTTCTTAGAATTATAATCTCTCTACTTACATGGCCATATGTTCTTGCATGCTGCTTACTTTATCCATTAAAGCTGTTAGGATATTAATCATAGTAGCTTTCAACTTCAAGTCATATAATTCCTATATCCCTTCCATAGCTGATTTTAGTTTTGATGCCTGCTCTGCTCTCTTCAAACTGTGTATTTTGCCTTTAGTGCGCGTTGCAATTTTTTCTTGGTAGCCAGATGTGATGTACCAGGTAAAAGGAACTGCTGTATATATGTCTTTAGTGAAGTGTGGTAAGGTGTGGGGTAGGGAAAGCATTCTACAGTCCTGTGATTAAATCTGACTCTTTCAATGAGCCTGTGCTTCTGAACTCTCAACTTCAAGTGCTTGCCAATTATTTTTCACTCCACTTGGATGGGACAGAATGGCTAAAGTGAGCTACAATGTGGTGTTTTCCTTCCCCCAGGTCAGTTAAGCACTAAAAATTCTAATAGCTCAGGCTCTGGTAAAATAATTTCTCTTGAGGGCAGGACTTGTGAAGAAAAACCGAATGCTCTGGTCTATTTCAAAGGGTTACTTTTCTTCTCCTCTTGCTAGAAGCATGAGGGATATTTCTTAAGTATTCACTGTGAGAACCTAGTTGAGCTCCTAGAGGTAACACTCACAAAAAGTATGGTAACTCACCTATTATTTGGTCCCTCAGGAGTTTTTAACTCTCAGACTTGTCCACACTCAATCTCCAGGAATCCATCAATTACAATTCAGGGTTTCCTATCCCAATAATGATTCCTGCAGAGGTCTTTGCTTGTGGGTTTCTGCTCTGGGAAGTTGTGACTATCTGTACTTGCCTGTCTGTCTCTCCAATTTTGGGGTAGTGGTTTGTCCTGAGATCTCATTCCTCTGACGTATCTAAGAAGAGTTGATTTCTCAGTTTGTTCAGCGTTTTACTCATTGGGAGGAGATGGTGACTTCTAAGCTCCTCACCTAACAGAGCAGAATACCGGGGGAGGGGCAGCCTCTCCCCCAGTGATATCACAGTGGAGTGATAGAAATAATCTGGCAACAAATCGTTTCCCAAACAGCATTCATTCAGTGCTCTTTGTTAATGTCCCAGCTGCTCTCCCTTCCATTTCCATCATGCCTGGTGCTGACAGTGATTGTGGCTTTTGAGAATTCTTTGATAAAAACTGATTTGCTTATCTACTTTGCTCAACAAAAATCCAGGGTTTGGCTTTCAGGCTGAAAGATGAGTTACCACACATCCATCCACCTTCTGGCTGCCAGGTTTTACTGATATTATCCCTTGTTTTTCTCCTAGCCCTGTGTCTTTTAAAAAACAGCAACAGGCCAGGCACGGGGCTCACGCCTGTAATCCCAGCACTTTGGGAGGCCAAGGCGGGTGGATGATCTGAGGTCAGGAGTTTAAGACCAGCCTGACCAACATGGTGAAACCCCTTCTCTACTAAAAAGACAAAAAGTTAGCTGGACATGGTGGCACACATCTGTAATCCCAGCTACTCGGGGGGCTGAGACAGGAGAATTGCTAGAACCTAGGAGGCGGAGGTTGCAGTGAGCCGAAATTGCATCATTGCACTCCAGCCTGGGCAACAAGAGCAAAACTCCATCTCAACAACAATAACAACAACAACAACAACAACAACAACAGTAACAACAACAAAACATTATTAGTGTATGTTTAATAAAGATTCAGGAGGAAGCAAGTTCAATGGGCATACTCAATCTGCCGATTTAACTCTTATTCCTTGAGATCCCTTCTAGTCTATTCGCAGTGAAGATAGACCAGGTGCTCACAGTTCTCTCTGCAGGCTGTTCCCTTGTGTCTGGAAGAGATTTATGAAATAGCCCAACATGCCCTCTTCTCTTGGTGAAACATATTAATAGAAACCCTCTTAAGAAGTTTTTTAAGGAAGTAGCCATTAACAGCTTCACATAAAGGAATTCTTACTGCGGAAATGGAAAATTATGGACATAAAAATAGAACTTAAAATATTTAATATACCAGATAGGTAAACTTTATAAGCATGAACTTTAGGTGAGGATTTTATTGTCATTTTAATTCTTTAAAAACTTTCTTTAGAGTTTAAGACTAAGAGAGAAACTCATGAAGAAAATAAAGTTAAGAGTCTCTTCTCTGTTTTCAAGAAGTCCCTTACAGTGATACAGAAACCTCAAGATTCCTTCTCCCTTCTGTATCTTCACCTCTCCCATTTTGTGTCCATGTATTTCTATGACTATATGGACACACATACACATATATACATGAACAGATGATTGATTAGATACAGACATAGATACATCAATGACAGATAGCTAGATATAGATATACACCTTAAATGGAAACAAATTCAACAGTCTACACCTGAGATCCTTTGTGATTGATAAATTTGATTTTCAGGAAAATGGCTGCTATGATAGACCTTAAGTTCAGGAAAAGGAACCCCTCTGAAAACTGACGGAATCACAATGAATGAACTTCTGGATATGTATCTTTGTTCTTCCCTTTGACTGAGGAGAATTGCGTGTAATGTTTACTCTTTGCTGAAGGGGATTACAAACTTCAAAAGTGGAGAAAATAAGTAAAGAAATCCTGGCACCAAACACTTTATAATAGCCATGATAGGTGAGATAGCAGGAATATAAGTAAAATTACAAGTAGGTTTATATTAAATAAATCTTAAAGAGGAAATTTATAGCTGGTTTTAATGTCATTTGTTATTTCCATTATTTTACAAATATAAATGAAATATTTTTTTCTAGTACTATAATAATCATTGTGGGGAATACAATGATACAATCTAGTCTTTGTCATGAAGATGTAATAAAGAGTTCATGAAAACAAGATATATATACTTAAAACTTCCAAAATAATTTTAGGTAACATATAAATAAACAAAAAAGACATAGTGACAGATGTAATTTTCATAGACATCACAGAGTTGAGATGGAAGGAATTTATGGTAATTTGAGATGGAAGGAATCTCATCCCTACAACTTCAGTAGGGATGAGATTTAAGACATGTTTTTAACAGAAAATGACATGGCAGACAGTTCAGATTAGCAGGTTATATGAGTATGGTACAGAGATGGGTTGGTGATGTAGTTACTTTTAAATAAACATGTATATTTTATTGTGCAAGTTTAATAATCAGTATATATTGGGGAGGGTATTTTAAGTTCCCTGAGACAAACAGATAAATAAAAATAACAAAAACAAGCACAACTACTAAATAAGGATTAGGTCATGTCCCATTATATCCCTAACTGAAAGCAGTGATATTAGGTTACCCTCTTTCTAATATGTAGCAAAATGTCTTTTCAATAATTGGTAGTAAGTAAAAAATAGTTTCATAGAATAAAATAGGAGAAACTGATGCCTGCTTAGTATTTAGGATTATAAATGTTCATGAGCTACATGTCAAGTAATTAGAGTAATCAAGATGCAGCCATTGACTTTAATTAAACTTCACAGCACTGAGTAAGGAGTCATAAATTTATATAAAATAAAAGTGGGTAGGATTTAGGGTCAAAGTGCATTGCATATTAATCAGATGTTGAGTCTTCTCTCTGAAAACATATACTCACCAATAATATATTCAAAAGCTGCCCAAACATCTTGTCAGTTTCAGTTATGACAGTAGACATCTGGACACTCTTGAACAGCTGCAGGTGTAGCATCACATGGCCATGCTTAAGCTTAATGAAGAATGAACATATGATTTAATTCATTTTGACTTTGAATTAGAATCAGAAGTCTAACTCCGGGAAATATGGGGTCAAGCCCACTGACGGTATATATTTTGTTCTCTTGAAGAAAAATCTTCTGCAAATAGGAATTAAGAGCTTTGTTTGCTTTGTTCTAAGATAATTATATTGTGTACTCATTTACTCATCAACCATTTATTGAGTGTCTGTTATGTGCTAGGCCTAGCAAAGCACTTGTGAAATTTGAGGTTCTTACCTCATGAAACACAGAGGCCAATGGAGGAACAGAGTACACAATAAATCAAGTACACAAATGTATAGTTATAAATTGTATTTAGTACTAGGTTGGAGAAAAAATGAAGTATATAGGGTACCTGTGTGATGGTGGGGGGTGCTTATTTATGGTAATGAGGGAAAACACCTCTAGAACAATAACCTTTCAGTAAGTGCTTAAACATTAAGAAGTTGGTGAATAAAAATCCAAAACAGAAAAGGAGGAAGGGAGGAGAATATTCCAGGCAGGACTACCATGTGAGAACACCCTGATACAGAACAGACATTGGCATATTTACCCCTTAAAAAGAGTCCATTAGGTTTGTAGTGACATAGGCAAAAGGAAAGAGGGATAAAATGAAAAGGAGGGAGAGGAAGAGTTAGGACACATAGCTATTGTAGGCCCTGGTTAAGGGTGTAAGTTTTGATTTACATGTGACAAAAACCAATAAAATATTTAATCAAAAGAGTGACATAAATTCTTTTCATTCAAAAGTTGAGATCCTTAAGGTGTGCATGAAACTGTTTTCGGTATGTATTAGTGAGATAAAACACACACATTCTAGCCTGTTTTGGACATGAATTTCTATCCTAGTTTGAGTACAGGGGATGAAGACAGAAAACAGACAGTAAGAATAGTGACTAATTAAATTTTATGGTATTAGGAAGTGATGAATCCTCTAGATAAAATAAAACACAGAACCAGAGAAGAAACATCAGGAATGTCAGGAATGGGATGTGAAGATAACCTGCAATTTTAAATAGAGCAGTCAGAGTAGCCTTATTTATTAAATTGTGGTTCATAAAGAATTCTGTTTTAGATATTTGGGTTTTCTTTAGACTGTGAAACTGAGACAATTAAAATGCTTTTCTCTGTCCTTAATATGATACAAACTCTGCAATCATATCAAGATTGTACATAAGTGTGATTATTTGTAACTGTGACTATTGTTTCATCAACATTAAACCTCCTGCTGGGTTTCACATTGCTGTGATTCATTGACTGAGTGAGTACTATTGTTCTGTGCTTGCATTTGGTCCTTGTCACACTGTTTGAATGTAAGATAATTTAGAAATATATGCTTTTGATGACATGGTAGAAAAAAATAGTTTTGTTTTTATACCCAATGGATTACCCGAGTCACCAGACAATCAGATCTCAAAAAGTTGGCTAATTTAGTAAAACAACAGCAGAAGGGAATCAACTGCTTAAATATTTTAGTATCTTTTATTACCGAATATTGATTGGTTGTATAATCATGAATTCAGGTCTGATTAAAAAACAGCGAGACTATTCTGCAGAAAATTTTAAACTACTCTTTCCTAAATTAAGATCAATTCCTATGTTGAGGGCAATGTGTGGTTAAGAATTTAATTTTCCATATCATTTGGTTTTCCTTCACCAATTACATGTGCTTATCACATGGTTATTTTTATGATGCAACCTGATTCTGTGGATCAATTTTAAATATTTGTTTTGTGATGGTATTATGACTATTTAAAGTGAATTCCAGAAGACAGAATAGATCAGTTGAAGCCTAACTTAAATTTTAAGTCAATAAAGTGGCATACCCTTTTTGTTATTAATTCATGTATTCATTCATTTACTAAGTTTCCATTACAGAATAAGTCCATGGCTAGGTGCTCAGGAATCAAAAATTTCAAGAGACAAAATTTTTACTTTGGGAGACTGCCTCTTTCTTTTTGAAAGCAATTTCAATTGATCATGGGAAGCCCAACTCCTTCCAAAATCCTTAAAATGATGAAGGAAGGGAAAAAGAAAGGAATGAGAATGATTGAAGTAGAGAGGAAGAAAGCAAGATCAGCTCTAGGACCAACGGAACTCTGTCCAAGCATGCTCAGCTAAGAGGGTGATTGTAGGCTAAAATACAATTCATGTTTCACTCATGAAGTACTATATAGAATTGCTTCCCCTCCCAAAAGGAGTTACTTTTTCTAATTTTCAAAAAGCTTCTATGGGTTAATACCTCATTTATTTTATCTGAACAACCTAACAAGGGAGATACTGTTGTTATACCCATTTGACTGATGAGAAAACTGTACCTCAGAGAGAATGTAATTTGCTTAACGATACCCAGCTACTAGAACCAAATTTAAAGCTAGGCTTTTTGTTTCTAGGACTCATTGATTTTAATCAACATGCTGAAGTAGAATGTACACAAACATGCGTGCGTGCGTGCGCGCACACACACACACACACACACGCTTGAATTTGGTAACTATTTGCAACTAAAGAGAATTTATGCAACACCTATGACTAGCAGAGAATGCAAATGGCCAGGAATCCTGTGTTTAGAACTCAGTAACACTGAGCAGGAATAAATTGCTGTTATGGGATTCTTGGTTACACTGCTCTATTAATTTAATAGCAGACTCTGACTTTATTATGGTAAATAACATATTCATTAAAATGTTTAAACACTCATGAATGAAGAGAAGAGGCATTAGAAATGCACTCTGCTAGCATAACCAACAAAGCAATGCAATCATTTCACTGCATTAGGGGATGCTGGGGAGATGATCTCCTTGCTTTCAGTCTGACTCTTTCAGCTTGTTTTGTCTTGGGCATTCAAGCCTGCTATGCATACCAGTGAGGGTAACCAAAGAGAGCTATCTATTCGAGATAGAAAAATCAGTAACCTCTTGGTGGAATAAAGTGATTAAGAAGTAATGTAAGCCTTCAAGAAGAAAAAGTTTGTTCTGGATTGGTTTAGGTTAATCCACCAAAGGGAAATATTGAATAGTTCTTCATTCCCACTGGATGAAAAAGACGACTGCATTCTGGGCAGAGAAATGAAAATGTAAATGTTTTATGAATGTCAGGTAAGGCCTGGTGGTGCAGAAAATTTTTGTTTGAGATTCTAATTCCATATGCTTAAGATCATCTATCTGCTCTAGTGAAGGGTAGCTCCTGGGTGTTCCTGACATCAGAGTATCAGGCATTTTTGGCTGGCAAGTTAAAATACCCAAAATGGAGGTAGTTTTAGAAAATAAGACATTATCTTTAGCTAATTTTTAATCACCCTTGGAGGTCTCTGAATAGCAGCCTTGATGGTAATATGGCTGTGGATGCACAAAGCAGAGAACATTTAGGTCACTATAATGATGTGTGCTATAAGAACCCAGAGATGACAGTGGTAACAGAGAGAAAACAGATGTGAGAGAAATGATGCCTCTTATTGACAGGGTTTGACAATCCTTAATTGGAGGTAGGAGGCAGAGGAGAGAAAAGAGTTGATATTTTTTCTGGTGCATCCACTCAATTATTTAAGTAAGTATTTATCACCTGTTATGTCCCAGGCACTAGGATACAACGTCTGTCCTATTGCTGAATTTTTGAAACTTCCACTGACTCAGCTGGAGCTGCCATCATGTGCCATTGTCAATTTCCCCACTACTATAGCTCCTGCTTTAATTGCCTCCAAAATCAAAATTATGGTTACTCCTTTTCTATCATCTGCAATTCTCCTTTCAGTGCTTCTCACTGGAAGAAGCCAACAAATACTCAGATAGTCTTGGGGGTCTGGTATGTACTTTGCAGACCTTCAACTCTGGTGGTACAAAAACACATAGGAAGGAAAATGTAAAACTTAAGTCAATAAGAACTACTGGGCAAAAAGGTGTTGTGATCACATCACAGTTTGGTAGAAATTATTACTCTCTTGATTTTTCTCCTATCTCATTAGCTGTTCCCTCTTGATTCCCTTGGCTGGTTCCTTCTCATTGTTCTTACCTCCAAATATGGTAGTGCCATAGCACTCAGACCTCAGAACTATATTCCTTCTACATTTATACATGAGGGTATCCTCTCAAGTCCTTTGATGATAAATGTGATCCGTAAATTGAAATGCTTAGATTTTCTGTTCCAAGCACTCCTCCAAAACTCCACACTTCTACAACCTATCAGCCACTTGAACACTCCTAATGGCAGACTAATTAGCACTTCAAACCTGGCATATAACAAAACAGATGTCTTGAATTTCTGTCCTACATAAACCACCCCAATTACAAGCATCAATAAGAACAAAAACACACACAAAAAAGTCTCTGATCCTTCTCCAGTTTCGTAGAGTCCCAAAGGCTAGTAATGTCATCCTCCCAGCAGCTGAGGCTGAATACCTTGTGGTCACTTCTGATCCCTCTATTTTCCTTATGGTGTGCAATGTACATGTCGTGTATCAACACATTGTTTCTGCTCTACCTTCAAGATAGAGCTGAAGTCTTGGAGGTCTATCCTCTTTCACCTCTCTGCAATGACCTTATAGTCCAAGCTGCACACACCTTTTGTCAGGACTATTTCAAAAGACCCATACTGGGTTTCTCTTTGTTCACTCTTAATAGTACCTACAGGGTCTACTCTATGCAACAGCCAGGGAGTCCTTCTCAAAATTTGAAGTGGTTCGGTAACTTTTCTGCTCGACTTCTTTTAATGGATTCCCATCTCATTCAAATAAATTTCTAAGACCTTAACATGGCCTATAAAGTCCTCCGTCTTCTGCTCCCCTGCCACTGTTACCTCTCTGATTTAGCGTTTTACTGCTCTCTTCATCACTTATGACATTCCAGTCATACTACTTTCTTGCTCTTCCTTATGAAATAAGAATATTGAGGGCTTCTGCAATTGTTCCTCCTTGTCCCTGGAATGTTCTTTCCCCTGTTCTTTGTAAGTCTTATTCCATTGTTTTTTTAGGTTTTGGCTCAAATATCACCGTAGTAGGGAAACTTCCTGGATATTATATAAAAAAAGGCTTTACCTATATGCTCTGTTTTCTTCCCTCTGTTCACAGCACTTACCGCTCTTGACCTTTGTTTATGTATCTCTGTTTATGTAACTCTGTATGACTCTTTTCTTTATCATTCATCTCCCCAAACTAGAATACTAGCTCCATAAGTGTAGAAACTTTGCTTTATTTATGAATATTTTCCATTGTCTAGAATAATGCCTGGTCCTGAGTAGGTGCTCAATGCAAGTACACTTGAAGGATATTGTGGATTTGGTTCTAGACGATTGCAGTAAAGCAAGTGACACATTTTTTTTTTTTTGGTTTCTCAGTGCTTGTAAACGTTATGTTTTTACTACACTGTAGTCTATTACATATGCAATCAGATTATATCTAAAACAACAATGCACATACTTCAATTAAAATACTTTCTTGCTAAAAAATGCTAATGATCATCAGAGCCTTCAGTGAGTTATACATAATCCTTTTTGTTGGTGGAGGGTCTTCCCTGTATGTTGATGGCTACTGATTGATCATGGTGGTGGTTGCTGAAGGTTGAAGTGGCTGAGGGAGTTTCTTAAAATCATAGAACAATGAAGTTTGCTGCATCAATTGACTCTTTCAAGAATGATCTCTCTGCAGCATGTGATGCTGTTTGACAGCATTATACCCACAGTAGAACTTATTAGAAATTGGATTCAATTTGTCGAATCTTGTCACTGCTTTATCAACCAAGTTTATATAATATTCTCATTTTTTTGAGATGCGGTCTTGCTCTGTCACCCAAGCTGGAGTGCAGTTGTGCAATCTTGGCTCACTGTAATCTCTGACCCCCCCAGTTCAAGTGATTCTCCTGCCTCAGCATCCTGAGTAGCTGGGATGGTATTTTTAGTAGACATGAGGTTTCACCATGTTGGCCAGGCTGGTCTCGAACTCCTGACGTCAAGTGATCTGCCCACCTCGGCCAGCCTCCCAAATTGCTGGGATTACAGGTGTGAGCCACCATGCCTAGCCAATATTCTTATTTTTTTTGTTGTTGTTATGTGAAAAATGTTCATAGCATCTTCATCAAGATTAGATTTCTTCTCAAGAAACCCCATTCTTGCAAACATTGTTTCCCATTCTGTTGGTTGCCGGTTCACTCTAACGATTGTCTCTTTTGCTGTGTGGAAGCTCTTAAGTTTAATTAAATCCCATTTGTCTATTTTGGCTTTTGTTGCCATTGCTTTTGGTGTTTTAGTCATGAAGTTCTTGCCTATGTCTATGTCCTGAATGATATTGCCTAGGTTTTCCTCTAGGGTTTTTATGGTGTTAGGTCTTATGTTTAAATCTTTAATCCATCTGGAGTTAATTTTTGTATAAGGTGAAAGGAAGGGGTCCAGTTTCAGCTTTCTGCACACAGCTAGCCAGTTTTCCCCTGACAAAGAGCTAATATCCAGGATCTACAAATAACTAAAGCAGATTTACAAGAAAAAAAACAGCCCCACCAAAAAGTGGGCAAAGGATATGAACAGACACTTCAAAAGAAGACATTTATATGGCCAAGAAACATATGAAAATAAGCTCATAATCACTGGTCATTATAGAAATGCAAATCAAAACCACATTGAGATACCATGTCACACCAGTTAGAACGGCAATCATTAAAAAATCTGAAGACAACAGATGCTGGAGAGGATGTGGAGAAATAGGAACACTTTTACACTGTTGGAATGTAAATTAGTTCAACTGTTGTGGAAGACAAGGTAGCAATTCCTCAAGGATCTAGAAATAGAAACACCATTTGACCCAGCAATCCCATTACTGGATATATACCCAAAAGATTATAAATTGTTCTATTATAAAGACACAAGCACACGTATGTTCATTGCAGCACTGTTTATAATAGCAAAGACCTGGAACCAACCCAAATGCCCATCAATGATAGACTGAACAAGGAAAATGTGGCACATATACACCATGGAATACTATGCAGCCATAAAAAATATGATTTCATGTCCTTTGTAGGTACATGGATGGATCTGGAAACCATCATTCTCAGCAAACTGACACAAGAACAGAAAATCAAACACCGCATATTCTCACTCATAGGTGGGTGTTAAACTATGATAACACATGGATAAAGGGAGGGGAACATCATACACTGGGATCTGTTGGGGAGTGGGGGGCTAGGGGAGGGATAGCAGGGTGTGGAGAGGTTGGGGAGGGATAACAGTGGAAGAAATACCTGATGTAGGTGGTGGTGGGATGGAGGCAGCAAACCACCATCGCATGTGTGTACCTAGGTAACAATCCTGCAAGATCTGCACATGTACTCTAGAACTTAAAGTATAATAATAATGATAATAAAATGTCCATTAGAGTGGAGAAACTATTAGATTTTTCCCAGTTAGTTGTTAGTTCTGTGAAATTTATTTCGTATATGTTGCATTATTCATAATTTATAGTTTGAAATTAGTCCATCATTGCATACTATTTTAATAAAGATATTGTGTATATATATAAAGTAAAGTAATATTCCCCAAGAGCAAATCAAAACAATCTCTTCACAAATGACATTGGATTTATAATGTGTGGAATGTGTCTTTATTAAAATGGAGTTAATAAAAAAAAACTTTCTTATCCATATGAAGCAATGTATCATCTATTAAAGTTTTATCATGAGATTCCAGCAATTCAGTCACATCTTCAGGGTCCACTTGTAAATCTAGTTTTCTTGCTATTTCTGCCACATGTGCAATTACTTCTTCCTCTGAAGTCTTGAACCCCTCAGAGTCATCCATGAGGGTTGAACTCAACTTTTTCTAGGCTCCTGTTCTAATTTCCACCTCATGAATCACAAATGTTCTTAATGGAATCTAGAATTGTGAATCTTTTTCAGAACATTTTCAATACATTTTGCCCAGATCCATCAGAAGAATTACTATCTATGGCGGCTATAACCTTACAAAATGGATTTTTTAAGTAAGAAGTCTTGAAAGTCAAAACGGCTCCTTAATCCATGGGCTACAGAATGGATGTTTCTTAGCGGGCATGATAACAACATTGACCTAGTACATTCCCATCAGAGGTCTCTTGGCTCAGTTACCAGATACATTGTCAATGAGCAGTGATATTTCAAAGTAAATCTTCTTTTTCTTTCTCAACAGTGGGCTTAAAATATCCAGGAAACTATATGCTATGTATATATGCTTTAAACATATATACCGTTATCCAGGCTTTTTGTTTTCACTTTTATAGAGCACAGGCAGAGAAGTTTTAGTATAATTCTTAAGGGCCCTAGGATTTTCAGAAAGGTAAATGAGCATTAGCTTCATCTTAAAGTCACTACATGAATAGGCTTCTAACGAGAGAGCTCATTCTGTCTTTTGAAGCTTCGAAGTCAAGCATTGACTTCCCGCTAGTTATAAAAATCCTGGATGGCATGTTCTTCCAAAAGAGGGAGGTTTCATCAATATGGAGGATTTGTGGTTTAGTGTATCCCTTTTCATCCGTTATCTTAGCAAGGACTGAAGAGCTTGCTGCAACTTCTACATCAGCCCTTGCTGCTCACCTTGCACTTTTATGTTATGGAGATGAGTTTCTTTTTCTCAGACCTCACAAACCAACCTTTGCTTGCCTCCAGCTTTTCTTCTGCAGCTTCCCCACCTCTCTTAGCCTTCATAAAATTGAAGAGAGTTAAGGATTTGCTCTAGATTAAGCTTTGCTTTAAGGGAATGTTATGGCTGGGTTGATCTAAAACATTCTCCATATCAGCAATAAGACTAATTTTCTTTCTCATCATTTGTGTGCTTACTAGAGGAGCACATTTAATTTCCTTGAAGAACTTTTCCTTTATTTTCACAACTTGGCTGTTTGGCACAAGAGGCCTAGCCATCAGCCTGTCTCAGTTTTTGATATGCCTTCCTCACCAAGCTTATTAATTACTAGCCTTGGATTTAAATTGAGAGATGTGCAATTCTTCCTTTCACTTGAACACTTAGAGGCCATTCATCAGGTACTTAATTAGCCTTATTTCTATATTGCTGTGTCTTAGGAAATGGGGAGCCATAAAGAAAGGGAGAGAGATGGGGAAATGAACACTTGGTGGAACAGTCAGAATACACACGTTTATGGATTGATTTTGCCATCTTATATGGGTGCAGTCTGTGGCACTTCAAAGCAATTACAATAGTAACATTAAAGATCACTGATTACAGGTCACCATAACAGATATAATAATAATGAAAATGTTTCAAATATTGCAAGAAATACAAAAATGTAACACAGAGAAATAAAGTGAGCATGTTATTAGAAAAATGGTGCTGATAGAGTTGCTCAAGGCAGGGTTGACACAAACCTTCAATTTTTAAAAAACACATTATCTATAAATCACAATAAAACAAAATGCAATAAAATGAAGTATACCTGTATATACTTGCATTAATGAATAATTGAGTGAATAAGGTATGAAGAAGGCGTTAATTTGGAGGGATCACAGAATGGGTGCAATCTGATGCATGATGTTTGAACTAGGAGGTGGAAGGAAGGAGGTATATGTTTTCAAGAGGTATTTATAAAATAATAAGCAAATGTTTGGTGGGCAGTTGAATGTAAGTGGTAAGGAAGAGTGCAATGTTAAGGATGCCACCTGGCTTCTGCAGCTAGATTAATGATGATGGTATTTTCTGAAAAAAAGGAGGTGGGGGGAATGAAAGGGAAACACCAAGGAACAATTATTTCATTGTTGCATATCATTTCAGCATTACATATTTAATTTTAACTTTGTGCATCCAGGACCAACCTCTACACATAGGAATAATTACCTGAATAATTCAAACAACTAGATTAATCTCAAAACACTGACAATGAGGAAGCTATTTTGTTGTTGGTCTCTAGGGTTCTTGATGAAATTAGAAAGAACTACTAGAGGCATCCTTCTTACTCTTGATTACAGAATCTGTTTTTCTTCTTCCAACACACCCAAGACCCTTTCCTCTCTCAAAGTCTGCTTTAAGAACACGTCTAAAACACATCACTTATACCATACTGTGAATTTAAGGCAGTGAAACACCATCAGCCTCATTTCTGACTACATAATACAATTCTCTACCCCTGTTTTTACCCAAAATGGTTTCAAGCAAGTAAGCAGATAGATAAGATCACTATAGGGATAGAAGCCCATCTGTTATGTAGGGTGTTATGTTTATTGAATGACTATTTAAATCTTTGTTTAACACTGAGGATCGACTCTGGGTTCATATTGATTAATTTCAGAGAGAGGAATAGCCTCATTTTCAGTTGCCAAAGGAATAGACCCCTGGAATTCCAAGCTGGAACCAGCAGGTGGATAAAATAATAGAAATAAAGACCTATTCACTATATGTGTGATTATATCAATCTGCAGGACAATTTAAACCTTTTCTTAACACTTAGGATAAACTCTAGGTTTATTTTAATGATCTCAGCTATGTACATATCTGGTTGCCTGGGAGATATATTATGGCTTCTTCTGTCAGCATGTCAAGAAAAGAAATTACTTAGCAATGAACGTTTGAAAAGGGTGAGGACTGATGCAGTAAACCTTTTGTGATAAATCTACCTTTTCAATGCCTTTTTGAAATGAGGAGTTGCATCCCAAAATGGATAGCTATGCTAGAAATGAACACTACCATTCTGATTAACATAGCATAACAGAGAATATTGAGTTATTTAATATTTAATTATGCCCAAACTAAACAAGAATTCACATAGCAAGAAAAACAAAGATCGTTCTTTTTTGGCTTCATCCCCCACACGTTAAGCCAAAGTATTGATTTATGTATCTGAGAGATACTCATTAGCCTCTCCCTATTTGATAAGTTTGGGGCTGATGCTATGGGAAACACTGAATGTGAATACTCTATATTTGCTACATTTGAGAGCCTCTTAGGTTATTGCCCGAAATGATATATCTCTATAACTTCAATATAATATAGTACACACCAAGAGAGTCACACAGTCCTGTGGGAATTCAGAAAGAGAGATTACTACTGACTCGGGTAGAGTGGTGAGGAAAATTTATATGGTCTTAGAAAGGCAGCATTGGGGCTGGGTTTTGAGGGCTAAATAGTGTAGACAAGCATTAATGGAAATGGTACAGAGCAACTGATGAGAGTGTTAGAAAGAAAGTCATAGAGGCAGAAAATCATTGTACACATATAGGGTTATTTAAGTTCAGTTTGGCTGGACCTCAGAGTACATGAGGAAGAAAGTGGAAGAAAGACTGCAGAAGAGCTGAAGGTGGAATGATGAACTACTTTACTTTGTAGTTTAGACATTTGGTCTTAATTTTTTGTGAAGCTTGGACTTGGAGAATTTAGTTTCCTGACTGTAATTCAGATCTATCATTAACTATTTGTAGGGAATTCGATAAGATCTCATCATTTTTGGTCAGCAAAATATTTATCTACAAAAATCAAGAAGCTAAGTTGGAGTGTCCTTCCATTTTAAGATTCCTTCAAGCATTCAAAGTCAGATTTGATGTTTTCCCCCTCACCCTCACATGAAATGTGTTACCAGTTAAATTTTGTAGACTTTCTGTGGGAATTCACTCAGGGTGGTGGCAAAAAGTATTAAGGAAAAAATAGTAGAGAAAGTTACAGAATATAGTCTCAAACACTTTCGGAAGGCCTAAGGGTTTTTTCACAGTTTCAGTAGAAGTTTTAGCTGAAGGTAGCCTAAATCCCCTTATATTTAGTTAATAAGTATAGCAAATAGCTAGGGTATGTGAGGGAGTTTACCTAACTAACTTGCTAACTCATGTGGTCTTAAAACTAACCTGTGAGCTGGATAGCCCTCTTGAGGGGAGGTTGACCAGAGATATTACCCCCTAATTGTATTTGCTTTGAGCATCAAAACCTGTGTTTTAATGTTTTAACCTCTAGTGGTAAGGACTCAAGCCTTTGTCAATTAAACTTTACTAAATGAATGCCAGTCTCACTGGCTAGGGAGGGCCTGCAGTTGCAACTGTTTACAGCACTCTCTAGAGAGTCTATAAGAAGTCACACAGACCCTCAGCCAAATTGGCAAAGCATAATATCTGTGTGCCAGTGTACTTTATTCATCTATTGTTGAGTCAGGGTCTGTAGGACAGATCCCCACAGGTGGTGACCCCGACAACTTTCCTCAAAAATTGAATTTTCTTCAGTGCATACTTTATGCTTATTCCCGCTGAACTTGCCCTGATGTAAAACTCAAATTCTTTGGCTTTGGCGCCCATCTCTTTTTTCACTGTCATTAGCCTTCAGGTCTCATACCTGAAGTACAGTCGTAACAAAACATTACCAGAAGTTACCTAAACCTCCATCCTTATCCATGCTTTTGCAGCATTGCTCATACTTTGCTTAGAATGCCCTTTCTGCCAGTCTTTTTTGGGGCTTAAGAAAGTCCTTACCTACTTTCACAAACCAGTACAAATACTATTATTTTCTTTGTGCTTCCCTTGCACTCCAGCATTTTTTCATGCTTATATTTCAAGAGCACTTTAAAACTACCATGTTTAGCTTTGTTTAATAAGTGTGTGTTTTCACTAAATGATAAATTTTTCAGTATGTTTATCCCTCAAAGCACCTAGTTTAGTGATATGCATGAAGGAGGTGCTCAAGCTAATGCTTGAATGAACAAATAAATGACAAACAATGCAAACAGATAGAGAACATTGAAGCTTTACAACCATGACAGAGACATAACATTGTAGTATATACTATGTCAGTTTCCTTTCTAATCTGTGAACAACACTCTATTATGAAGTGTTATTGCCTTGCACTTTATAGCCCAAGAAGCCAGAACAACACATTACTGTATTACTGTGTGCACATTATTGTATAAAAGAGCTGTAGGACTTTTTCATTTTGGATGATGGACTCTTACACCCATTCAAAAGCAACTACAGCCAGGCACGGTGGTTCATGCCTGTAATCCCAGCGCTTTGGGAGGTCAAGGCGGGTGGATCACGAGGTCAAGAGATCAAGACCACCCTGGCCAACATGGTGAAACCCCGTCTCTACTAAAAATGCAAAAACTAGCTGGGCATGGTAGCATGCACCTGTAGTCCCAGCTCTTGGAGGCTGAGGCAGGAGAATTGCTTGAACCCAGGAGGCGGAGGTTACAGTGAGCCGAGATCACACCACTGCATTCCAGCCTGGCAACAGACTGAGACTCAGTCTCAAAAAAAAAGAAAGAAAAAAAAGAAAAGAAACTGCACATTTCCCCCTACCCCTAACCCCTGATGACCACCTTCCTACTTTCTACTTCTATGATTTTAGATAACTAAGCAATGGTATCCCTAGCCATAGTATAAAAAATAGTGTGACCTCATTTATATAAATGAGATATGGAGCCAAGAATAAGATGGGAATCACATCAAATATAGAATAAGTAATACAGAAAAAGAAGGATTAGTGATATCCTCAAACACTAATGAAATGTACTTGCCTGTTTTTTACTCAGTCAGTGCGTATGAAAAGTGTTGGTTATCTCAATGAATTCAAAGAAAATATAGAAAAGTCAAAAAAAATTTTTTTTGAAACAGGGTCTGGCTCTATTACCCAGGTTAGAATGCAGTGGCATAATTATTGCTGACTGCAACCTCCACCTCTTGGACTCAAGTGATCCTCCCACCTCAGCCTCCCAAGTAGCTAAGAGTCCAGGTGTGTGCCACTATACTAGGCTAATGTTTGCATTTTTAGTAGTGACAGGGTTTTGCCATGTTACCCAGGTTGATCTCAAACTCCTAAGCTCAAGAAATCCTCCCACTTTGGCCTCCCAAAGTGCTGGGTTTACAGGCATGAGCCACTGTGCCATGCCACCAAGTAGGAATTCTGATATAGGGCTCTTGGTAGGTGTATTAGTATGTTTTCACACCACCCATAAAGACATGCCTGAGACTGGGCAATTTGCAAAAGAAAGAGGATTAACAGACTCACAGTTCCATGTGGCTGGGGAGGCCTCACAATCATGGTGGAAAGTGAAGGCACCTTTGTGCAGGGAAACTTCCCTTTACAAAACCATCAGATCTCCTGAGACTTATTTGCTATCAGGATGATAGCACATGAAAGTCCCTCCACCATGATTCAATTACCTCACACAGGGTCCCTCCCACAACATGTGGCAATTGTGAGAGCTACCATTCAAGTTGATATTTGGGTGGAGACACAGTCAAACCACATCATCCCACCCTTGTCTCCTCCCAAATCTCATGTCCTCGCATTTCAAAACCAATCATGCCTTCACAACAGTCCCCCAAAATCTTAACTCATTTCAGCATTAACCCAAAAGCCCACAGCCCAAAGTCCCATCTGAGACAAGGCAAATCTCTTCTGGCTATGAGCCAGTAAAATCAAAAGCAAGTTAGTTACTTCCTAAATACAATGAGGTAAAGGCATGAAATAAATACATCCGTTCCAAATGGGAGACATTGTCCAAAATGAAGGGGCTAAAGGCCCCATGCAAGTCTGAAATCAAGCAGGGCAGTCACATCTTAAAGCTCTAAAATGATCTCCTTTGACTCTGTGTCTCACATCCAGGTCATGCTGATGCAAGAGGTGGGTTCCCATGGTCTTGGGCAGCTCCACCCTTGTGGCTTTGCAAGATACAGCCTCCCTCTTGGTTGCTTTCGTAGGCTGGCATTGAATGTCTGCAGCTTTTCCGGGTGCATGGTGCAAGTTGTCAGTGGATCTATCATTCTGGTATCTGGAGGATGGTGGCTCTCCTCTCACAGCTCCACTAGGCATCACCCCAGTGAGGCACTGCTGAGGGCACATCCACCCCACATTTCCCTTCCACACCACCCTAACAGAGGTTTTCAAGGAGTGCACTGCCCCTGCAGCAAACTTCTGCCTGGATATTTTCCATATATCCTCTGAAACCTAGATGGAGGTTCCCAAACCTCACTTCTTGACTTCTGTGGAACCACAGGCTCAATACCACATGAAAGCTTCCATGGCCTGGATATTGCACCCTCTGAAGCCATGGCCTGAGCTGTACGTTGGCCCCTTTTAGTCGTGGCTGGAGAGGCTGAGAAGCAGGGCACCAAGTCCCTAGACTGAACACAGCAGAGGGACCCTAGGCCTTGTCCAGGATACCATTTTTTCCTCCTAGGCCTCCAGGACTCTAATGAGAGAGGCTGCTGCAAAGGTGTCTGACATACCCTGGAGACATTTTTTCCCATTGTCTTGGTGATTAACATTCAGGTACTCCTTATATGCAAATTTCTGCAGTTGTCTTGAATTTTTACTCAGAAAATGGGATTTTGTTTTTCTATTACATTTTCGGGCTACAAATTTTCCAAACTTTTATGCTCTGTTTCCCTTTTAAAACTGAATGCTTTTAACAGCAACCAAGTCACCTCTTAAATGCTTTGCTGCTTAGACATTTCTTTCACCAGACACCCTAAATCATCTCTCTCAAGTTCAAAGTTCCACAGATCTCTAAGGCAAGGGCAAAATGCTTCCAGTCTCTTTGCTAAAACATAACAAGAGTCACCTTTGTTTCAGTTCCCAATAAGTTCCTCATCTTCATCTGAGAAAACCTCAGCCTGGATTTCATTGGCCATTTAATTATCAACATTTTGGTCAAAGCCGTTCAATAAGTCTCTAGGGAGTTCCAAACTTTTCCACATTTTTCTATCTTCTTGTGAGCCCTCCAAACTGTTCCAACCTCTGTCTGTATGCAGTTGCAAAATCACTTCCAAATTTTTAGTGTGTTTTTTCAGCAGCTCCCCATTCTATTGGTACTAATTTACAGTATTCGTCCATTTTTACACTGCTGATAAAGACATACCTGAGACTGGGCAATTTGAAGAGCAATGACATTTAGTGGACTCACAGTTTCATGTGGCTGGGGAGGCCTCACAATCATGGTGGAAGGTGAAAGGCACATCTCACATGGAGTCAACAAGAGAAGAGAGCTTGTGTAGGGACACTCCCCTTTATCAAACAATCAGATCATGTGAGGCTTATTTACTATCAGGAGAATAGCATGAAAAAGCTTTGCTCCCATGATTCAATTACCACCCCCTGGGTCCCTCCCACAATATGTGGGATTTGTGAGAGCTAGAGTTTCCGATGAGATTTGGGTGGAGACACAGCCAAACCATATTAGTAGGATATTCTCAGGCATGTTCCTCCTGGGAATGTGTTGTGTGCTGAATTTTGTTCCCTAAAAGTTATGTTAAATTCCTAACACCCAGTAGCTCAAAATATAGTTTTATTTGGAAATAAGATCACTACACATATAATTAGTTATATGTTATAGGCCAGATAATAGTATGGTGGGTTCTACTCCATATTGGATTAAGGAATCCAGTATTACTTGTACCCTCTTAAGAAGAGTAAAAGAGACACAAAAATAGAGACAGAAGGAGAAGGTGGCCATTAATGAGAGTCATAGACATTGGAGTGAAGCATCTTCAAACTAAGATTTTCAGAGAGTGCTAACAACACCAAAATCTGAGGGAAAGACATGGAACAGATTCTCCCCTAGACTTTTCAGAGAGAGCATGATGCCACCAACACCTTGCTTTTGGATTTCTAGACTCCAGAACTGTGACAATATATTTCTGTTAGTCTTTTTAAGCTCTCCTAGATAGTGAAACTGTGTTACATCATTTTAGGAACAAACATGGCTGATAATGCATGCTGTAAACAAGATATGAAGCAATTAAGAGATGGGAAATTAGATAAGAAGCGCCAAGAAGAAACTGACTGGATAACTGATCATAAACTATTATAAAGTGAGATGAATTGTACACCTCCAGGCCAATCATAGCAGCACACAGTACATTTCACTCTGTGAGCTGCGGAACACAAATTTGTTAAGTCATCAGTCATTCTCAAATGTACAGTTATGGAAGCAAAAGACAATGTGCTGTTTAACAAAAATGCTCTTTAAATTGAACAATGGACGAGTTGTATAACAGCTTATTTGTTCCTGTTTCCCACTCTTCTGCTTAATTTTTCTTTCTTATGACACTATAATTTTAAGAGCCTTATTGACACTATTGATAATAGCAATAAGACTCAAGGAAAAATGCACAACTGTAAAATAGAAAAACAAAAAGAAAATTAAAAGTACTCATATGAAACATGCCCCACTAGAATTTATCTGTTTTTTTATTGGTTACCAGACCTATATGCAAGAGTCTGATTACACAGTCTAAAACCAACTGGAAGAAAAGTGAAATATTCCGTATACCATAGGAAGATTTTCTTTTCCATCTGCAACAGTTGAGTGTTTGAGTATCTGATAGCATCTATTACATCTTTACACTTTTGATTAAGCTAAATTTATATCACTGATAATTAGATCAAGTCCTGAAAAGTAAATTTATACCTGGAATTTCTAAATGTATAACAGGACTGTTTAAAGAACTGTGTAAACGCATATGGCAACACATATACCTATTTCTGTATGTAGAAATATGTTGCAATATACAGGCTGCTTGTTCTGACACATGAATGTGGCTTTCATAGGACTTTTAGTATATTTGCCTGTCACTTGGAAGTAGGTAGTTAATATTGATTTCCCATAAAAAATTTAGTCACATTGCTGTCAATCAGATGAGGATAAAATCAGCAGTAAGATAAAATAACAACAAAAAAACTTGAGATGCATATCCAAAGACAAGTTTTTCTTTTCTCTTTCTTTTTTATTGTTTTAATACAAATAGATATAGGTAGTATACCCTCATAGTTTAAATAAATGAAAACCCTTACCTTATTCTAAGGAACAGCTACCAATAAACTACCAAGATGTTGTCTTTAAGAGGTAGATATATTGATAGATTCAGATTTCTCCCCTACACAGTATAGAAGCATAAAAAAGAAAAAAGTTACCTTCCTCTACCTAAAATCCAATTCCACTTTCCAGAGGTAATTATTTTAAGCAATTTGTTGTTCTGTAGGTACTTCCATAACTCTAGATAATGTATTTATAGTTTTATTCATGTATCCGTTTATTTACTAGGTATTGACTTATTTAAGAGAAAGAAAATTTAGCTTAAACTGCTCCATCTCTCTTTACTCTGTTTTTGTCTACGCCAAATACCCACATAATTTTCTCTTATCTTTTATTTTTATTATCAAACACTTTAATAATGTAATAATTTTAACAGAGAAACATTTATTCTTGCTTACTCACTTTCTAGCATCTCTCTCTTTCTCACTATCCTCTATCATCCAAACTTCAGTTTTTTAATATCTCAAAGTTTACAGCATTCACATTATAAAGTAAAATATAAAAAATAATAGTTTATGACTTGCCTAAAATTTGATTTTAAAAATTAAAATTTAGTTTCCAGTATACATTTTATTATGTAATATTATTTAAGACATAATGCTGTCAGATAATTGGATTCATACAACATGATGACAATATAGACAGAAAAATTTGAAAAAGCATAAAAGTATATACATAAATATGCCTTCTTATTAATTATAAGAATACCTAGATACTTCATATATATGTGGATATTTCATAGATTTGCATATATATGTACATCTGTGTGTGTTTCCATATATTTTAGCTTTATTCCACTTGAGCTGCATTTCACAATTCTTGATATGCTTTGTTTTCCTTTTAATTCAGATAAAATAATTTCTAATTTTACTTTTAATTTCTTTTATATCCATGAGTCATCTGGAAATATATTGTTTTCAAATATTTGGAATTTTTCACATTTCTGATAAGGACTTTGGGTCAGGCAATATCAGCTCAGCCTCCAGAGGGGCTGGAAACTAAAGTCTGCTGTGCAAGTGGTCAATAATGTTTACATGACTGAGTGCCAATAAAAACTCTGGCCTCGAAGCTTCCTTGGTGGACAACACTTTGTGTTTATCGTCACACATCATTGCTGGAAAAAGTGAGTTCTGTTCATGACTCACTGGGAGAAGATAATTGGAAGAACTACACTTGGCATTTTTCTGGGCTCAGCCTCATGCATCTCTTCCCATGGTTGATTTCAATAATATAATCTATAATATCTATCTATCCATTTAGTTCTATCAGTAATATACTTTACTAAAGAATGTAATAGTGTTCAGTGAATTTTGTAGCTTTTCTAATGACTTATAGAAACTGAGGGTGGTCTTGTGAACATTTTAACTTTCTTTTTTCTTTCTTTTTTTATTATACTTTAAGTTCTGGCGTACATGTACAGAACATGCAGGTTTGTTACATAGGGATACACATGCCATGGTGGTTTGCTGCATTCATCCCCCCATCATCTACATTAGGTATTTCTCCTAATGTTATCCCTTTCCATTCCCCCTTGCTGCTACCCTTCCCTTAGTCCCCTTACTCCCTGACAGGCCCCAGTGTATGATGTTCCCCTCCCTTTGTCCATATGTTCTCACTGTTCAACACCACTTATGAGTGAGAAGATGTGTTGTTTGGTTTTCTGTTCTTGTGTCAGTTTGCTGAGAATGATGGTTTCCAGATTCACTCATGTCCATGCAAAGGACATGAAATAATCCTTTTTTTATGGCTGCATAGTATTCCATGGTGTATATGAGCCACATTTTCTTTGTCCAGTCTACATTGATGGGCATTTGGGTTGGTTCCAAGTCTTTGCTATTGTAAACACTGCTGCAATAAACATATGTGTGCATGTGTCTTTATAATAGAATGATTTATAATCCTTTGAATATATACTCAGTAATGGGATTGCTGGGTCAAATGGTATTTCTATTTCTACGTCCTTGAGGAATCGTCATACTGTCTTCCACAATGGTTGGACTAATTTACACTACCACCAACAGTGTAAAAGCATTCTTATTTCTTCACATTCCCTTCAGCATCTGTTGTCTACAATTTTTTTAATGATTGCCATTCTAACTGGTGTGAGATGGTATCTCAATGTGGTTTTGATTTGCATTTCTCTAATGATGAGTGATGATGAGCTTTTTTTCATGTTTGTTGGCTGTGCAAATGTCTTCTTTTGAAAACTGTCTGTTTGTATCCTTCTCCCACTTTTGGATGGGGTTGTTTGTTTTTTTTCTTGTAAATTTATTTAAGTTCTTTGTAGATTCTGGATATTAGCCATTTGTCAGATGGGTAGATTACAAAAAATTTTACCATTCTGTTGCTTGCTGGTTCACTCTAATGAGAGTTTCTTTTTTGTGCAGAAGCTCTTAAGTTTAATTAGATTCCATTTGTCTAGTTTGGCTTTTGTTGCCATTGCTTTTGGTGTTTTAGTCATGAAGTCCCTGCCTATGCCTACATCCTGAATGGTACTGCCCATGTTTTCTTCTAGGGTTTTTATGGTGTTAGGTCTTATGTTTAAATATTTAATCCATCTGGAGTTAATTTTTGTATAAGGTCTAAGGAAGGGATCCAGTTTCAGCTTTCTGCATATGGCTAGCCAGTTTTCCCAATACCATTTATTAAATAAGCAATCCTTTCCACATTGCTGGTTTTTGTCAAGTTTGTCAAGGATCAGATGGTTGTAGATGTGTGGTGTTACTTCCAAGGCCTCTGTTCTGTTACATTGGTCTATATTTCTGTTTTGGCACCAGTACCATGCTGTTTTAATTGCTGTAGCCTTGTTGTATAATTTTAAGTCAGGTAGCATGATGCCTCCAGCATTGTTTTTGTTTTTGTTTTTGCTTAGGATTGTCTTGGCTATGCAGACTCTTTTTTGGTTTCATATGAAGTTTAAGGTGGGTTTTTCCATTTCTGTGAAGGAAGTCAGTGGTATCTTGATGGGGATTGATTGAATCTATAAGTTACTTTCAGCAGTATGGCCATTTTCACAATATTGATTCTTCCTAAACATGAGCATGGAAAGTTTTTTCATCTGTGTGTGTCCTCTCTTATTTCCTTGAGCAGTGGTTTGGGTTCTCCTTGAAAAGGTCCTTCACATCCCTTGTTAGTTGTATTCCTAGGTATTTTAGTTTCCTCCTGATGTGGCTCTCTGTTTGTCTGCTATTGACATATAGGAATGCTTGTGATTTTTGCACATTGATTTTGTATCCGGAGACTTTGCTGAAGTTGCTTATCAGCTTAAGGAGATTTGGGGCTGAAATGATGGGGTCTTCAGTCACGTCGTCTGCCTGATTGTTGTCTGCAAATAGAGACAAATTGACTTCCTCTTTTCCTAATTGAACACCCTTTATTTCTTTTTCTTGTCTGATTGCCCTGGTCAGAACTTCCAATATTATGTTGAATAGGGGTGGTGAGAGAGATCATCCTTGTCTTGTGCCAGTTTTCAAAGGGAATGCTTCCAATTTTTACCCATTCAGTATGATATTGGTTGTGGGTTTGTCATAAATAGCTCCTATTATTTTGAGATATGTTCCATTGATACCTAGTTTATTGAGAGTTTTTAGCATATAGGGCTGTTGAATTTCGTCGAAGACCTCTGCATCTATTGAAATGATCATGTGTTTTCTGTCTTTGGTTCTGTTTATGTGATGGATTACATTCATAGATTTGTGTATGTTGAACCACCCTTGCCTCCCAGGGATGAAGCTGACTTGATCATGATGGATAAGCTTTTTGATGTTCTGTTGGATTCAATTTGCCAGTATTTTATTGAAGATTTTCACATCAATGGTCATCATGGATGTTGGCCTGAATTTTTTTTTTTTTTTTTAGTTGTGTGCCTGCCAGGTTTTGGTATCAGGGTGATGTTGGTCTCATAAAATGAGTTAGGGAGGATTCCCTCTTTTTGTATTGTTTGGAATTGTTTCAGAAGGATTGGTACCAGTTCCTCTTTGTACATCTGGTAGAATTCTGCTGTCAACCCATCTGGTCCTGGACTTTTTTTGGTTGGTAGGCTATTAATTGCTGCCTCAATTTCAGACCTCATTATTGGTCTATGCAGGGATGAATTCGACTTCTTCCTGGTTTAGTCTTGGGAGGATGTAAGTGTCCAGAAATTTATACATTTCTCTAGATTTACTGGTTTATGTGCATAGACGTTTTTGTAGTAATCTCTGATGATAGTTTGTTTTTCTGTGGGATTGGTGGTGATATCCCCTTTGCCATTTTTTTTATTGCATCTATTTGATTCTTCTCTGTTTTATTTTTTATTATTCTGGCTAGCAGTCTATCTAGTTTGTTGATCTTTTCAAAAAACCAGCTCCTGGATTTATTGATTTTTTGAAGGGTTTTTTGTGTCTCTGTCTCCTTCAGTTCTGCTCTGGTCTTAGTTATTTCTTGTCTTCTGCTAGCTTTTGAATTTGTTTGATTTTGCTCCTCTAGTTCTTTTAATTCTGACATTAGGGTGTCGATTTTAGATATTTCCTCACTTCTCATGTGGGCACTTAGGGCTATAAATTTTGCCCTAGACACTGCTTTAAATGTGTCCTAGAGATTTTGGTACATTGTGTCTTTGTTCTCATTGGTTTCAAAGAATGTCTTTATTTCTGCCTTAATTTCATTATTTATCCATTAGTCATTCAGGAGCAGGTTGTTCAGTTTCCATGTAGTTGTGTGGTTTTGAGTGATTTCTTAATCCTGAGTTCTAATTTGATCGCACTGTGGTCTGAGAGACTATGATTTCCATTGTTTTGCATTTGTTGAGGAGTGATTTACTTCCAATTATGTGGTCAATTTTAGAGTAAGTGCAATGTGGTGCTGAGAAGAATGTATATTCTGTAGATTTGGTGTGGAGAGGTTTGTATATGTCTATTAGGTCCACTTTGTTCATATCTGAATCCAAGTCCTGGATATCCTTGTTAATTTTCTGTCTCGTTTATCTGTCTAATATTGACAATGGAGTGTTAAAGTCTCTATTATTGTGTGGGAGTCTGAGTCTCTTTGTAGGTCATTAAGAACTTGCTTTATGTATCTGGGTGCTCTTTATTGGTGCATATATATTTAGGATAGTTAGCTCTTCTTGTTGCATTGATTCCTTTACCATTATGTAATACCCTTCTTTGTCTCTTTTGACTATTGTTGGTTTAACATCTGTTTTATCAGAGACCAGGATTGCAACCCCTGCTAATTTTTCTCTTCATTTGCTTGGTAAATCTTCCTCCATCCCTTTATTTTGAGCTGATGTGTGTCTTTACACATGAGATAGGTTTCCTGAATACAGCACACAGATGGGTCTTCACTCTTTATCCAATTTGCCAATCTGTGTCTTTTGATTGGGGCATTTAGACTGTTTACATTTAAGGTTAATACTGTTATGTGTGAATTTGATTCTGCCTTTTTGATGCTAGCTGATTGTTTTGCCTGTTAGTTGATGTGGTTTCTTCATAGTGTCAGTGGTCTTTACAATTTGGTACATTTTTGCAGTGGCTGGTATTGGTTGTTCCTTTCCATGTTTAGTGCTTCCTTCAGGAGCTCTTGTAAGGCAGGCTTTGTGGTGACAAAATCTCTCAGCAGTTGCTTGTCTGTATGGGATTTTATTTCTCCTTCACTTGGCTGGATATGAAATTCTGGGTTGAAAATTATTTTCTTTAAGAATGTTGAATATTGGTCCCCACTCTCTTCTGCCTTGCAGGGTTTTTGCAGAGTTGGTCTGATGGGCTTCCCTTTGTGGGTAACCTGACCTTTCTCTCTGGCTGCCCTTAACATCTTTTCCTTCATTTCAATGCTGGTGAATCTGATGATTACAAGCCTTGGGATTGCTCTTCTCAAGGAATATCTTTGTGGTGTTCTCTGTATTTCCTGAATTTGAATGTTGGCCTGCATTGGTAGGTTGGGGAAGTTCTCCCGGATAATATCCTGAAGAGTGTTTTCCAACTTGGTTTCATTCTCCCTGTCACATTCGGGTACACTGATCAAACATAGATTGGTCTTTTCACATAAAACCATATTTCTTGAAGGCTTTGTTCATTTCTTTTCACTCTTTTTTCTCTAATCTTGCCTTCTCACTTTATTTCATTGAATTGATTTTCAATCTCTGATATCCTTTCTTCTGCTTGATTCATTTGGCTGTTGAAACTTGTGTATGCTTCACGAAGTTCTCATGCTGTGTTTTTCAGCTCCAACAAGTCATTTATGTTCTTCTCTATGCTGGTTATTCTAGTCAGCATTTTGTCTAACGTTTTTTCAAGGTTCTTAGTTTCCATGCATTGGGTTACAACATGCCGTTTTAGCTTGGAGAAGTTTGTTATTACTCACCTTCTGAAGCCTGCTTCTGTCAATTCATCAAATTCATTCTTTATCCAGTTTTGTTCCCTTGCTGGCGAGGAGTTGTGATGGAGAAGTGTTCTGGGTTTTGGTGATTTCAGCCTTTTTGCTCTGGTTTCTTTGCATCTTTGTGGATTTATCTACCTTTGGTGTCTGTAGTTGGTGACTTTTGGATGGAGTCTCTGAGTGGACATCCTTTCTGTTGATGTTGAAGCCATTTCTGTCTATTTTTTAGTTTTCCTTTTAACAGTCAGGGCCCTCTGCTGCAGGTCTGCTGGAGGTCCACTCCAGACCCTGCTTGCCTGAGAATCACCCAGGGGGGCTTCAGAACAGCAAAGATTGCTGCCTCTTCCTTCCTCTTGTAGCTTCATCCCAGAAGGGTACCTGCCAGATGTCAGCCAGAGCTCTCCTGTATGAGGTATTTCTTCATCAGGATAAATAGGGGTCAGGGAGCCACTTGGGGATGCAATCTGTCCCTTATCAGAGCTCAAGTCCTGTGCTGGGAGGTTCGTTGCTCCCTTTAGAGCTACTGGGCAGGGACGTTTAAGTCTGCTGAAGCAGAACCCAAAACTGCCCCTTTTCCTAGGTGCTCTGTCCCAGGAAGGTGGGGGCTTTATTTATAAGTCCCTGATGGGCTGCTGCCTTTTTTCAGAGATGCTGTGCCCAGAAAGAAGGGAGGCTATTCACTGCCTGCCTGCAGAGGCCTTGCTGAGCTGCCCTGGGCTCTGCCCAGTTGCTGTGTAAACTTCCCAGCCTCTTTGTTTACACAGGCAAGGTTAGATCCTCCTACTGGAGCCTCAGTAATGACGGGCGCACCTTCCCCCACCGAGCATGAATGTCCCAGGCTGAGCTCAGACTGCTGTGCTGGCTGCAAGAATTTCAAGGCAGTGGATCTTAGCTTGCTGGTCTTTGTGGTGGTGGGACTCGCCAAGCCCGATGACTTGGCTCTCTTGCTTCAGCCACCCTTTTTTTTCAGGGGAATGATCAGTTCTGTCTCACTGGCATTCCAGGTGCTGCTGGGGTATGAGAAAACAAAACAAAACAAAAACCTACTGCTGCTAAAACGGCCAGTCTTGTGCAGGAAGCCTGGGGTGCTGGTGTTGTAGGCACCAGAGGGAATCTCCTGATTTGCGGGCTGTGAAGACCGTGGGAAACGCCAACTGGTATTATAAGAGGGTGGTCTTGAACATCTCTAAACTTGGAGTTGTTGTCAGAAGTAAGAGCGTAGCCTTGTGTACTACTTGCACACTTCATAGATGGCCAACTCTGGCACTTCTCTGATAGATAAATGGGGTTATTTCCTTGTTACTGTCATCCAGGACTAGAGATCCAGGTACTCTGGTTGGCCTCCATGAATACTTCTCTAACTAGTAAGTGAGAGGAAGTCTTTATTACTGCTGGTGAGGTGGAATTTTACGCTCTCCACTAAAACTCTGCTGATACCACCCCAGCAAAATGGGGAGGAGTTCTTAAGTACTACTGGATGGAAGTTGAAGTCAGGCTCCTCTTGTGGTCTCCACTGATACCATGGAATGTCCGTACTCAATGGAGTTGAGCATTGTATCTTCTCACTCATTCTTCTCCAACATCACCCTAGTGGGGACTTTGGTATACTTCACTAATGCTTGGGAAAGGTGGAATCTGTGCTCTTCACTTGTCCTTTATTGGTGGGTTTTAGGTGAGAGCCATATTTTACTTTATTCTGTGGATAAGAGTGGATTTTATCTAAAGATTTGTGTCAGTCTAGACGGCCTCTTTTCCGATCCTTTAGCTAAGAAAAGCTGACTTTTCTTGCCTACTCCCTCTGTTTAATTTGTCTGTGCCCACTGGTGTTTCTGGATAGCCAGCTTCTTTGATTTTCAGTCTGGGATATAGAAGGTAAAAAGAAAACCCTGGGAGCCAAAGAACTCGTCACCATGTTATTCCCCAAGTTATGAGCTGCCCTATCTTCTCTTCACTTTTGCCAGTTTTCTTAGGTTTGTTTTCCTTATAATGCTAAGGGTTTCTAGCTGTACTTAGTAGAAAGAATAGGAAAAAGTATGTCTATTCCATCTTTCTGAAAGTGTATATATTACTTTATAACTGAGAATTCTATGAGTTACTCTATGCATCTTTAACTTATCACAATCTAATTTCAGTTAATATTCTACCACTTCATGTAAAATGATGGAACTTTGAAAGAGTTATTTTATCTTCTTCCTCCCATCTTTTGTCTTTTATATTATAAACATTATTTCTATGAAGGTATTAAACACATAATTACATTGTTACCGCTTTCACTTTTTTTTTTCTTTTTTTGAGACAGGCTCTCACTCTGTCACCAAGGTTGGAGTGCACTAGCATGATGTGGCTTACTGCAGCCTTTATTTCTGGGCTCAAGCAATCCTCCCACTTCAGCCTCCTAAGTAGCTAGGTCAACAGGTGCACACCACCACCACACTTGGCTGATTTAAAAAACTTTTTTGTGTAGATAGTACCTCACCATATTGCCTAGGCTGGTCTCAGACTCCTGAGCTCAAACAGTTTTTTTTATGTCAGCCTCTGAAAGGGCTGAGATTACAGGCATGAGCCACTGTTCCCAGTCTGTTTTCACTTTGAACAATTAACTTTTAAAGACATTTTTAAAAATAAAAAGGTCTTTAATATTTATCTACATATTTACTCTTTCAGACCTTACTTATTCATTTCTACCTGGTATAGTTTCCTTATACCTGAAAATTTGCCTTAATACTTATCAAAGTATAGGTCTGCTGGTGATACCCTCTCTCAACTTTTGTTTTTCTAGAAGCTTCTTTATCTCAATTTCTTTTTGAAGAAAATTTTCATTGGGTAAATATTTTGTTTTAATGCCTCTAGCTTACATTTGTTTTATGATAAGTCTGTTTTCGGTATTATGTTTGTTCCTTTGAATCTGCAATATCTTTCTTTTATTATATTAGCTTTGATGATTTTTTTATATTGCTATTTTTCAACAACTGAATTCTGTGTTTTTTGTGGAGGTGATTTTATTTCTATGTATCCTGCTTTGAGTGTCTTGGTTTTCTTGATATTTATTCTGCTTTAACATTTTAAAAATCATATTTGGAACAAGCTAGGCCATCATCAAATATTTTTCTGTCACCTTATGTTTGATCACATGATATTATATTATAATTTACTGATTTTGTTAATGTTTATCATTTTTTTCTCTTTGTGGTTTAGTTTTGAAAAGTTCTAATGCCATCTAAAATCTCACTGATTCTTTGTTGATGTCTAATCTACTTTTGATTATATTCATTGAATTTTTTACTTCAGATATTTTATTTTTCAGCTATAGAAGTTCTACTTTTTTACCTCATTTTTATTTCCCATGTCTATAGTCTATGCTCTTTGTGTATTTATTTAAACCCTTGAGCGTATATGTAATAGCTTTATGAAGTGATTGTCTACAGTATTTCCATGTTTTCTGTCACTTATGGTTCTTTAATTTTCTATTCACTATTTTTCTTTCTACTTATGTATTCTTTTGTATCACTTTTTCAATGTGGTAAATTTTCATTCTATACAGCACATTTTAATGTTACATTTTTAAATGTTTGGACTCCTTTTTCTTCTTTTAAAAGAAGTTTTTGACAGCTAGAGTTTAGTGACTAGTGGATCAGGTTGATTCTTTCAAGGCTTGTGTTTTTCCTTTCCAACTTTTATTTTAGGTTCAGGAGTTACAAGTTCAGGTTTGCTACATGAGTAAATTACACGTTGCAGAGATTTGGGAGAAACTCTTAAGTTTAATTAGATCCCATTTGTCTATTTTGGCTTTTGTTGCCATTGCTTTTGGCGTTTTAGTCATGAAGTCCTTGCCTTTGCCTATGTCCTGAATGATATTGCCTAGGTTTTCTTCTAGGGTCTTGTGTTTAAATCTTTAATCCATCTTGAGTTAATTTTTGTATAAGGTGTAAGGAAGGGGTCTAGTTTCAGCTTTCTGTACATGGTTAGCCAGTTTTTTCCCAATACCACTTATTAAACAGAGAATCCTTTCCACATTGCTTGTTTTTGTCAGGTTTGTCAAAGATCAGATGGTTGTAGACGTGTGGCATTACTTCTGAGGCCTCTGTTCTGTTCCATTGGTATATATCTCTGTTTTGGTACCAGTACCATGCTGTTTTGATTACTGTAGCCTTATAGAATAGTCTGAAGTCAGATAGCATGATGCCTCCAGCTTTATTCTTTTTGCTTAGGATTGTCTTGGCTATGTGGGCTCTTTTTTGGTTCCATATGAAGTTTAAGGTGGTTTTTTCCAGTTCTGTGAAGAAGGTCAATGGTAGCTTGATGAGGATAGCATTGAATCTATAAATTACTTTGGGCAGCATGGCCATTTTTACAATATTGATTCTTCGTAACCATGAGCATGGAATATTTTTCTATCTGTTTATTTCCTTTTTTAAAGTTTCCTATAGATTCTGGATACTAGATTGAAGTTTTTTGTTGTTGTTGTTTTTCTTTTTCTTTTTTTCTTTTTTTTTTTTTTACATTTCTTATCAATTCTGGATATTAGACCTTTGTCAGATGCATACTTTGCACAAATTTTCTCCCATTGTATAAGTTGTCTGTTTATTCTGTTGATTGATTTTTTGCTGGGTAGAAGTTCTAGTTTAATTAGAACACACTTGTCATGTTTTTGTTTTTGTTGCAATGGCTTTTGGTGTCTTCATTATGAAGTATTTGCTGAGGTTGATGTCCAAAATGCTATTTCTAGGTTTGCTTCTAGTGTTTTTACTATTGCCCTCCACAACCTCTTACATCTGACTGAATCCAGGTTTTTGTAGTTTTTGATTTTGCTTTTAAGTGTTTAATTTATCTTGAGTGGATTTTTTTATAATGTCAAGTTTCAGTCTTCTGCATATGACTAGCCAGTTATCCTAGCACCATTTATTAAATAGGGAATCCTTTTCCCATTGCTTGTTATTGTTAGCTTTGTTGAAAATTAGATGGTTGTAGGTGCGCAGCTTTACTTCTGGGTTTTCTAACCTGTTCCATTGGTCTATGTGTCTACCTGTAGCCTCACAGTGTTGTTTGAAATCAGGTAGTGTGATGCCTCTAGCTTTATTCTTTTTGCTTAAGATGGCTTTCATTATTTGGACTCTTTTTGGTTCCAAATGAATTTTAGAATAGTTTTTTTCTGATTCTGTAAAAAATGTAATTGGTAGTTTTATAGTAACAGCATTGAATATGTAAATTACTTTGGGCAGTATGTTCATTTTAAACAGTATTGATTCTTCCTATCCATGAGCATGGAATATTTGTTCTATTTGTTTGTATCGTCTCTGATTTCTTTCAGTAGTGTTTTTAAATTCTCTTTGTAGAGATCTTTTACTTGTGTTAGCTGTATTCCTAGGTATCCTATTCCATTTTATTTATGTGTCTACCGTGAATGTGATTGTGTTACTGATTTAGCTCTCAGCTTAAATGTTATTGGTGTATAGAAATGCTACTGATTTTTGTACATTGATTTTGTATCCTGAAACATTGCTAAATTAATTTATCAGATCTAGGAGCCTTTGTGCAGGGACTATGGAATTTTCTAGGTGGAAAATTTTCTCATCTATAAAGAGAGATAGTTGTTTGACTTTCTCTCTTCCTATTTGGATGTCAAGGCTTATTTTCTTTAAGCTTGTTAGGACAGGTCCAGTGTCATTTTTACTTTAGGACGAATTTAATCCTACTGCAAATGCTTCACACTTTTGGAGTGTCTACAATCCATCTTAGTGTTTAGGTCTTAATTATGAGCATACTTTTTGGTCAAATTTCAGATGTCTTTTATATCTGTGTGGGATTTGTCCACATTACAGCTCCTGGCTGTTCTTCCTGGCCTTGCCCTACAGAGTTTCTACCCATCAAACCCAGGGGACTATTCAGGTAAACACTCAATACAATTTCTTTGCAGATTCATGGAGTTCTTTCTCTATGTATTCATTTTTATCTGCTAGTCCTTTAAACTCTAGCTACTTTGCCCATTCTGAACTTTGCTTGATATCTCCTCAACTCAATGAGCCCACCACACTGTGTTTGGGCAACCTATCTAAGCCTTGGTCAATAAATTGTCTCTAGGCAGAAAGTTCTAATACACTGAAGTTGCCCTTTGTTTTTCTTCTTGCAAAGGTCATAGTTTTGTTCTGCCTGATGTCCAAAAGTCTGAAAAATGTCATTTAATATATTTTATTCAGTTTTTCATTATTTAGGTAAGAGGGCAACTCTATCAGTTATTTCTTTCCAGAAGTAAAACTGTATAACCCACATATTTTCATAAAATATAACCAATCTTTTAAAAATTCTTTCCTGAAATATTTTTCCTTATCATCTTCACATTTGTAGATTTTTTAAATGCACAATCATTCCTTTTTAAAAGAAAATTCTTAACCTCTTTTGCTTTCGTTATTGTTTTCAAAACTCAGATTTGTCTTTAAAAACAATAGCATACTTAATATAAGTGGCTATCAGAAGTTATTGCTGGTTCAGAACCATTTCTCCAGTAGACCTTTTAAAGTGTGATGACTGCACTTCCCTAATGTTATATAAGCAGAAATTTGGAAATGAGACTACTTTTAAATGACATTCCCACTATTATTTAAAAGAGCCTTTTTTCTGCAGTAAGACTCACAACAGCAGCTCTACTTTTTCCAAAGCAAATTTTTTTCTTTCTTTCTTCCTTTTTTCTTCTATTTCTTTAGGGAACAGTACTTATGTTTTGGCCTGAGGAAAAACACTCTGCTGACTCAAAATTCAGAAGAGATAGGAGGGTAATTTAAGCAACTATCCTGGTAGAAAAAAAATCAATTGTTCTTCTTGATTTCTACACAACCACTATTCCTATGTAAGCTTGACAGCTTTGAATTTAGAGACTCCCACTTTTTATCACCAAAATGAATGGTCCCAAGTCCAATAAAAAGCTCTCTTTTGTCATAGGCTAAAATTATTCCATGTTATCTATGTATTCTAAGAAAATTTTAGAATATTTGATATATTGAAGTTCCCTCTCTCACTCTTAATATTGCTATAGATTTATTAATTTGTTATATTTTATATCTCTTCATTTTCATTTTATGAGGATTTATCAGGGATAGAAATAAAACATATATTCTCAATCTACTCTCTGGTATAGGTGCCTGATGATTTTTTTTAAAGACATCTTTTGCATTTTTAAAATTCTTTGCTTTCTCTTCTACACATTGTGAATAAAACATTTGTCTTTCTTGCAGCATTGCTTGAGAATAAATCTAAAGACATGATATATATGAAAGTATTTGGTGTTTGTAAACAATTGAGTTAAATATTTGGATATAATGTTCCTATTAGGCACAAATTTTAAAGGGGAAGAGAAAAAGAAATAAATTAAACAAAACATGATCCATTTATGAGTTTTGTATACTTTAACATACATTGTCATGTGCTATCTTTCATTGATATGTATCAAATTTGTTAGGCTAGGGCTAATTTAGTTTGGATGGTGTCTTGTGCAACCTCACACAGGTAATGAATGGTACTGCCTGTCCTTTAATTCAGGTATTTACTAATGAATTATGGGCGGATTTAATGGAGATTCTGGGAAGGCTATGCTCCTTTCTGCTTCTTAATGTTCTCATGAATGTATTTAAGCAATATTTGGTAACATTTTCATATAGACCTGACAAAGATACCTCCCCCTAGAAATCTGAGAATTGGGGAGTTCCTCTCTATTTCAATGTTCCTCTGTATTTAAAAGATAGTTTATTCTCTGAGAAAAATAATTCACTCTTTAAATCAGTCACTCTTTCCCTTGAGTAGGTAAGGAAAACTTTCCAGCCTCCACTTGTATTTCTTTCCAGTTAATGTCATGATTTCCAACTATCAAAAAGCACTAAATAGATTTTATCAGCTCTGTATTTTCACAGGCCATTGTATAGCACCAAAAAATCATTACTACTAGTGAAATAAGTTGCTTAACTCACTTTTTAAAAATAATACAGCTTCAGAATTTAATTTCATGTAGAATGTTTCAAAACTCACTGAATTCTTATCTGAGAATATATGTTGGAAGTGATAATTTCTGATAACCTGTGAACTAATTATTTTCAAGCATGCATGCCTTTGCTGTGTTGTAATTAATTTCCAGAAATAATGTTATTTCTACATCATCCTTAAGATTCTTGCTGATTATCCTGTATCAAAAAATTGTCAACTCCCCTCCATATGGCTTTTGAAATTTTTCAAGTTTAGACACTTATATGATAATTATTAATAAGCTTCCATCCTGAAAGTTTCATGTTTTCTCCCCTGAAATATTATGCATTATATATGTAATCAAATATATAATGTATGTAATCATATAATATATAATTACATGTTATATATATACTTGTAATCATATATCAAATATGTTTACATGTATATATAAATCTATAAAAGAATATATACATATCCTTTTTAAAAATTTATTTATTTTACGTTAGGTGCATACTATATCTGGCATTTCTCCACATGTTATCCTTCCCCACCCCCCACTCTCTTTCCTCTACCCCCCCAACTGCCCCAGTGTGTGAAGTTCCTCTCCCTGAGTCCATGTGTTCTCATTGTTCAACACCCACCTATGAGTGAGAACATACGGTATTTGGGTTTCTGTTCTTTTGTCAGTTTGCTGAGAATGATGGTTTCCAGATTCATCCAAGTCCCTACAAAGGACACGAACTCATCGTTTTTTATGGCTGCATAGTATTCCATGGTGTATATGTGCCACATTTTCTTTGTCCAGTCTATCATTGATGGGCATTTGGGTTGGTTCCAGGTCTTTTCTATTGTGCACAGGGCTGCAATGAACATACATGTGCAGGTGTCTTTATAGTAGAACAATTTATAGTTCTTTGGGTATATACTCAGTAGTGGGATTGCTTGGTCAAATGGAATTTCTATTTCTAGATCCTTGAGAAATCAACACATCATCTTCCACAACGGTTGAACTAATTTACACTCCTACCAACTGTGTAGGAGTGTTATATTTCTTCACATCCTCTCCAGCCTCTGTTGTCTCCAGATTTTTTAAAGATCACCATTCTAACTGGCATGAGATTATATCTCAGTGTGGTTTTGATTTGCATTTCTCTAATGACTAGAGATTATGAGCATATTTTCATATGTTTGTTGGCCTCATATATGTCTTCTTTTGAAAAGTGTCTGTTCATATCCTTTGCCCAGTTTTGAATGGGGTTGTTTGTTTTTTTCTGGTATATCTGTTTTAGTTCCTTGTAGATTCTGCATATTAGCCCTTTGTCAGATGGGCAGATTGCAAAAATTTTTTCCCATTCTGTTGGTTGCTGACTCACTCTAATGATGGTTTCTTTTGCTGTACAGAAGCTCTGGAGTTTAATTAGATCCCATTTGTCTATCTTGGCTTTTATTGCCATTGCTTTTGGTGATTTAATCATGAAGTCCTTGCCTTATGCCTATGTCCTGGATGGATTTGCCTACATTTTCCTCTAGTGTTTTTATGGTGTTAGGTTTTATGTTTAAATCTTTGATCCATCTGGAGTTAATTTTAGTGTAAGGTGACAGGTAGGGGTCCAGTTTCTGCTTTCTACACATGGCTAGCCAGTTTTCCCAACACCATTTATTAAACATGGAGTCCTTTCCCCATTGCTTGTTCTTGTCGGGTTTGTCAAAGATCAGATGGTTGTAGATGTGTGGTGTTTCTTCTGGGGTCTCTGTTCTGTTCCATTGGTCTATGTCTCTGTTTTGGTACCAGTACCATGCTGTTTTGTTTACTGTAGCCTTATAGTATAGTTTGAAGTCCAGCAATGTGATGCCTCCAGCTTTGTTCTTTTTCTTAGGATTGTCTTGGCTATGCGGGGTCTTTTGTGATTCCATATGAAGTTTAAAGTGGTTTTCTCCAGTTCTGTGAATAAGGTCATGGGTATTTTGATGGGGATAGCATTGAATCTATCGATTACTTTGGGCAGTATGGCCATTTTCACGATATTGATTCTTCCTAACCATGAGCATGGAATGTTTCTCCATCTATTTGTGTCCTCTTTTATTTCATTAAGCAGTGGTTTGTAGTTCTCCTTGAAGAGGTCCTTTATATCCTTTGTTAATTGTATTCCTAGGTATTTTATTCTTTGTAGCAATTGTGAATGGGAGTTTGCCCTTGATTTGATCCTCTGTTTGTCTGTTATTGGTATATAGGAATGCTTGTGATTTCTGCACATTGATTTTGTATCCTGAGACTTTGCTGAAGTTGCTTATCAGTTTGAGAAGATTTTGGGCTGAGATGATGGGGTATTCTCGCTCTACAATCATGTCATCTGCCAATAGAGACAGTTTGACTTCCTCCTTTCCTAATTGAATATCCTTTATTTCTTTTTCTTGCCTGATTCCTCTGGCTAGAGCTTCCAATACTATGTTGAATAAGAGTGTTGAGAGAGGGCATCCTTGTCTAGTGCCTGATTTCAAGGGGAATTCTTCCAGCTTTTGCCCATTCAGTATGATATTGGCTGTAGGTTTGTCATATATAGCTTTTATCATTTTATGATATGTTCCCTCAATACCTAGTTTATTGAGA
>CAUYLG010035018.1:0-44463 GCA_963573385.1 Cacajao melanocephalus
CAAGAATCCTGTTCTCTCTCCCTCTTTTTCTTCCTCTTTCTTTCTCTCATACATTCTTTTTCTTTCTTTCTTTCACTCTCACTTTCTTTCCTCTCTTTTTCTTTCTTTCAAAAAAATAAATAAATAAATAAATAAATAAAAAAGAAAGTTAAAGACAAAAATTGTGCCTTATTTACTTGTTTTATCTCTAGGGAAAAAGAGGAGTTTAACAGTAAATATGAATTGATAGAATTTAAGAAGGAATAATGACTTGGGAAAACTTTCCACATGAATCATAATTTAATTTTTACAGTCATATATTATAGATGAAGTCTAATGTTATTTGTACGATACCTCACTAGAGTGGCTTAGTGTTCTCAAGGTCACATGAAAGAAACCAGGATTCAGATGCATGTGTGTCTAATTTCAGTCTATGGCCTGAAACTTTCCTCACATGTCAAGAGTGGCTCAGATTTAGTAATCAACAATTACAAGAAAATAAAAACACAGTCCTATTTAGATCTCTTCATATATTGAACAATGTTAATGATACTTTGTCAGAATGCTCCTGTGTTCAGGCCTAAAACCCTTTTCTAAACTTATTTAATGACTTTAGCACTATAGATTCATATAGAGCTAACAGCTACAATAACTTTGTCAAATTTATTTAACTTGTTTGTCTCTTAATTTCTTTAATAAAAAAAGAAGAGTGACACTCATAAAGGATATAATATTCTCATAAGTGCTTCAGACTATCCGTGCTTAATGTAGCTTTTGGCATGTTGATATACAAATATATATGTATTCTTTTTCTAACTTCTGCCCTTTATGTTGCATTTCTTCTTTTTTTTAAAGAATTTTTTTCTTATTTTCATTATTCCATTCTCAATGATACACAGCAGGTAGGAAAATAAGATTTATTACAATTTATCAATTGAAAATTAGAATAGTTATTTTAGTGTGTGCTTATGGCAAGGGCCAATATTTTGCCAGTGACTGAATCACAGCTAGTACTACTCTTGGGATTGCCTTCATCTCACTTAAATAATTCAGTGGGTCATAACTCCATGAATTTGGGCAGAAGAGTGATACAAATCTGTAGAAAACATTTACAAAATAAATATCACTCTATATTTAAAGACAAGCATTTTGATATTTTTACTACTGTTTATTAATATTCTACTTTAAAAGATTAAATCTCAGCTTTTTAAAAATCACATATGACAAAAACTTCAGAAATTATTATGAATAATATGAATATTATGTGTTTTATAAAATACCAAGAAGGAGCCTGGTAAAGTACCTGGTTTTGTTTCTGTAGAACTAACCCTTTTCAGGTAAAAATATTTAATAATTTATTTTCAGAAAATGATATAAAATAAGAATAGTTCAAGGAAGAAGATAAATATGACATGAAATCTCACCACACAGATATAATCACTGTTAGCAGGTTATTGGTCATTCTCACATTTCTATGATACACACACAAAGAATATTATTTTATTATTGGTATATTTCCTTTTATAAATTAGAATTGATATTTCCTATCTCTTCCTTATTTTCTTCTCTACCTTTTTACCCCTCAAAGCAATATAAGTGGATGAATACCTTTTCAAAATTTTCTACTTATGTATGTATGTGTGTGTGTGTGTGTATGCATATATATAAGTGTATGTGTGTTCAGAAAATTATAACTTAAAATATCAAACTGTTATAAATATACATTTAACACACAGTGTAATATGGAATATATGCTATGATCTTTCTGGTGCACCTTTTAGGATTAGTAGCTGTGATGTTTTAGAACAGTTTAAAGTTCTTATGAAAACTTTGTAACATAACATTGTTTGATTTGATGGAAAGATACAAGATTCAAAATATGCTCCTGACAAAAATTATATTCATGATCAATTATATTCAAAAGTAAAAAAGAGAAAAAATAAAGAGAGCATTGCCTATAGAAAATAAAAATGTAAGCACTATAAGGCTTAGTCAGGAAGCTGTGTGAATTTTGATATACCCGAAGTTCAGTCTGGTACAGAAATGGAAAAGAGCCTATCCTAAGACTAGAATGAAAATATTGTTACATGTCCAAATGAACTACTTAAACTGTTATGTCTTCCCCTGGAGGGAGGGCAACACTGAAAATCATAAAGGGTAATACACAAATACACACACACGCATAGATATACACTCACAAGAATAAGAAAAGAAACAAATATTAACAAAGTGTTTATAGGTGGAAATTAAATGGGTATAGCAAATTGAATATTGGCAAAAAGATGAAACATGCAAGTAATAAAGAAATCCTGGAAGTTGGTTCACCCACACCACAGGAGTTCAAACAGCTTTAGTAATTTTGGAAACCAGAACCATTGAAAGTAGAGTAACAAAAATAAGAGAATTTGAAAATCCATTAAAGAAGCATCAGAAGGGGCTAGGCACAGTGGCTCATGTCTATAATCCCAGCATTTTGGGAGGCTGAGGTGGGCAGATCACTTAAGGTCAGGAGTTTGAGACTAATCTGGCTAACATGGCAAAACCTTGTCTCTACTGAAAATACAAAAAATAGCCAGGTATGGTGGTACACACCTATAATTCCAGCTACTCGGGATGCTGAGGCACAAGCATTGCTTGAACCTGGGAGGTAGAGATTGCAATGAACAGAGATAATCCCATTGATGGCAGTAGCTTCTTGTCTGGAGCGGCTGCTGCAAAAACGCTGGCTGCAGTGTGGGAGGCATGGCTGGTGATGAAAGCTCCATAGAGTCAGAGGGAGCTGGGAACAGGTGGGAGCCTTGTCCCCTTCCAAGTTGGTGGTGCAAGAGCCTTGTGCTCCTGGGCACAGCTGAAGCCACCCAGCTGTGACTGTAGACCTGGGCATCCCTGCACTCTTGGAGTCCAGGAAGCCCCTTGGCTCTGCAGCCTTCAAAATGCCTGCTGCCACTGCCTAGCCTCTCCATGCCCCTGGCACCTGCTCAGATTTTGGAGGAAAGTTGTAGCTGAGCCCAAGTGCTGTCAAACCCTGCTAGTTGTGTGTGCACTGGGGCCAGCAGCTGACTCTCCAGCCCCCTGTCTACATCAGCCTCATGCTGCCTCAGCCCCCTCTGGACTTTGGGCATTGACAAGCATAGGAAGGAGATTGAGGAAGACCTGAGGCCATCTTGGCACAGACCTGCAGGCTTCCATTGGCATGAAGAGCCTGGGCAACATGGATAGCAGGTTAATGGTGGCAGGTGGCAGACTGGCTCCTGGGTGGAAAGGTGCAGGTCCCCAGGGATGGCCTGAAGTCCGGGAGCTAAGCTGCCAGTTCTGTGGACTGGTGTAAGAACTTATGCTGCTTTTCCCACACTTCCCCATGGCCACCAATGGACCAATCAGCATGCACTTCTTCCCCTCTGAAGCCCATAAAAACCCTGGACTCAGCCAGACTCTGGCAGATATCAGGTCAATCTGCCTGTGAAAAGGAGCTACCCAATGTGGGTCTCCTCTCAGCTGAGACCTGTACACTTTTTGGGATGACCTACTTGTGGATAGGAGCTACACATTCTGGGTTTCCTCTCTGCTAAGAGCTGCACTCATTGGGATGACCTGCCTGTGGAAAGGAGCTACTCTCTTTGGGTCTACTAAAAGCTGTTTTGTCACTCAATAAAGCACCTTTTAGCCTTACTCACTGTCCAGTTGTTGGCCTACTTCATTCTTCCTGGTCAAGGGACAAGAACTTAGGACATGCCAAATGGAAGGACTAAAAGAGCTGAAGCACAAACAGGTCTGAAACATGGTCCTTGCTCGCCACATTATGGGTGATGAGAAAAACAGGAGAGAAGGAGAGAGCTGCCACCTTTTGGGGAGCCCTGTCATAGGAGCTCTCTGAGCCAGGGCTGTGATACCCTCTTTGGGGCTCTGCAGTTTCTTGCATCTCCAAGCTTCTTGGAGCCACTGTGTTCCCTGGTGCCACCTGCTTGCAGTATGCGTGATCTAGCTGCAGACTCCCAGGGAGCCAGCACTGATTCCGGCACCTGGAGCTGCCTGCCCTGCAACAGCCATCATGCCAGGCTGTGTGCAGGGACTGGACTCCATGCTGCTTGCTCACACACCCTCCTCACTGCTCTGCACCTGGCTTGTCCTTGGCAGTCATAAGATCTGGGCTGGTGGCATGAGCTGAGTGCAGTCTGCCAGGCCAAGTTTGTAGAACAAGCCTATTGTGCCCAAGCAAACTTGGGTAAAAGTGCCACTGGCCACTAAGGTTTCTGGCTGGCTAAGTGACACCCCAAATATCCTGAGACTCCACTGCACTCCAGCCTGGGTAATGGAGTGAGACTCTGTCTCAAACAAATTTTTTTAAAAAGCATCAGAATCCAGGGAAATTCCTTACCATCTTTGTCTACATGACTACTCCTCCCCATCCTGGAATAAACAAGGAGTTTATTCTCTGGAAAGGCTGATCTTGAAAGATTAGAGGTAGGTGGGGATTGCACCTGCAAGATACATCTGAAGGCCAAGTAACTTTCTGGAATGAATGGTTTGAGTAGACCAATCCAACTAAATGATGGGGTCTTAGCCCGTGTTCCTTTGTCCTTTAAACTCATGGGTTATATACTCATCTATGACTAAATGATAGTCTACTATCCTAAAACTCTCAGAATTTCTTTTTATTTGAGATATGTGGCATAGTTTTTAATAAAAATTTTTCAGTGTTGAATTTGTAAGTTTTTGTAAGCTACATTAGCAACCCATACAGGCAAGATTTGTAAAAGGAAATATGCTAGATTTTATATATAATATGTGTGTGTGATAGGACATAACTCTTGCCGTTGTGATTCTTAAAAGTTAAATGAGACACTAGAAAACAAGTGTTGCAATTCTGGAACAGATTTAAGAAATTTCAGAACAATATTTGACGTTTTCCAAGACAAGTAATCAGGGTTTTGCCCAAAATATCCAGTTAAAATCACTTTAAAATTAACAATATATCAAGAAATTTTTTTTAAAATGCTGGTATTTTAAGAACAGAAAAAGTGAATACTGCACAGAGGAAAAAGAAATAATTATAGCATAATGAATTATTATTTAGTTTAGGCCAAAACCACTTTCTTATATATTTTAAGTTCAGCCTAAAGATTTTTCCACACATAGTAAACAGCAAACTAACAGGATATGTAAAGAGACTACTTATACCAATCATGGAGTTTCAGAATTCACAAATGGCCAACTGTTCAAACTGTGTTAAAATAAGGCAAAACTGAGCTGTAATCAATTCAGCTGTTTCTTTACCTCATTTCTGTTTTCTGTTAGTCCCTTTCTTTTTTCTCTCTATAAACATTATTCAATCATGTAGCAATCCAGAAGGTGTTCTGAGTGTATTCTGGTGCAGGGAACTTTCTGATTTGTGAATCACTCTCTGCTCAACTAAACTCTATTAAGCTTAATTTGTCTAAAGTTTTCCTTTTAATAGAATTGACTAAGCACAGACATTACATTGGGAAATACTGAAACTTAAAGGAATATTCTTCTCTGCAATCTCACTTATTATGATATAAAATTGATGCTTTACTACCAGTCCCATTTTCTTCAAAAATTAAAAAAATATATAGAGAGAGAAAAGAAAAGCAAAGATCTCATGTTTCACCAAAGGACCATATATGTAACTTTACACCCAACAGTGTACTAATAAGGTCAGATTCAAAATTCATAAAAGTACTTGGAAATAACCATTAAAATAATGTTACTGACAATAATGTTATTATATTGTTCTAGTGATTGCTTATGGAGCCAATTTATTTTTTCTCCTCTTTTAGGATATTATGTGAATGATAGGAACAAAACTTAATGAGGATGAGAAGAAAGCATTAACCATAATCATGTGTAATCTGTATATTTTGCTGTGGAAGTATGTGAATTATTTCACTCCCGTACCTTCAACAACCTCAATATAACTGTGCACATAGGCACCTTCATAAACAAATCTTCAGTTTAGGAGATGCATAGAACTTCAAAATTACCTAGAAAATGCTCTAATAGTTTAGCTCTAGGGTTAGAAGTTATATGGTGTAACTAGAGGACAAAAACATAATAATGACGATTATTTTTAATTATTTATTTATTTATTTATTTATTGAAGACAGAGTCTAGCTCTGTCACACACGCTGGAGTGCCATGGCATGATCTGAGCTCACTACAGTCTCCGCCACCTGGGTTCAAGTAATTCTCCTGCCTCAGCTTCCCAAGTAGCTGGGATTACAGGTGTATACCACCACTCATGGCTAATTTTTGCATTTTTAGTACAGACTGGGTCTCACCATTTTGGCCAGGATGGTCTCAAACTCTTGGCTTCAGGTGATCCAGCTGCCTCGGCCTCCCAAAGTGCTGGGATTTTAGGTGTGAGTCACCCCTCCTCGTCTAGTGATTATTTTTAATCCAGTGACTAAGAACATGTAATCCCAAAGAAAGAGGGAATTGGGCTTGATCTAAGTTATGTCATATCACTTAAATACTACGAAATAATAAAATGATCAAGGTAGTACCAAGCTAGTACCTCCTAGAAGGATATTGAAGTACTCCAGCACATACAGCATACACGAACTAATGAGTCCAAGAATAAAAACCTAAAGATATTGATAGTTGTGGTTCCTTCAACTAAATGGTTTAGTTGCATCACAGATAATTCAGTCAGGCTTAGCACTTAATGAGCCTGACACATGCACGCAAAGCTTTTATCTAAGGATCACGAGACACTTGATGAATGCCATTAACTAGAAAAAGAGAAAAATGAAAACAATCGTAAGGAAAATAATTTAGAAGAAATTGAAACATTGACACAAGAAGCTATGGGGTGACCATAAGTCTTCCTGACGAACTGGAGATGTTGAAAAATCTCTTCCTCCAAAAGAAACCTAAATGTATATAATAAAATAACAAGAAATATCCATTTTGGAAAATTAAATGACCTTCAAAAAAGTAAACAGAATTCTTTGTGGTCAGGAAAACAGCAGGAGTAAGAAATCCAGAAGTAATGAGAATATTAAGGTCTTCACTCTTTTATAGACAACTTGGTAATTCAATGCTTGGAAGTTGCTAATAAATTCTATGTCTTAGATTTATATGTGGGCAGATTCAAGAAAAAAAAGGCAAATTAGAGAAATACTCTAAAAACATAAGATTTCAAATTTAGAGTCTCAAAGAAATATTTGTATTCCCTTGTTCAGAACAGCATTATTCACAATAACTAAAATGTGGAAATAATTCAAATGTCCATTGACGGATGGATGAATAAACAAAATATTGTATATATACACAGTGAAATATTATTCTGCTTTAAAAAAGAGTAACATTCTGACATAATGCTACAAGAATAAACCTGAGGACATTATGCTAAGTGAAATAAGCCAGTCACAAAAAGACAAATAATGTATGATACCATTTACATGAGGTACTGAGAGTAAGTCAAAATCAAAAAGACAGAAAATAGAACGATAGTTGCCAGGGATTGGCAGGGGCAATGGGGAGAATGGGGATTTATTGTTTAATGGGTATAGAGTTTCAGTTTTACAAGATGAAAAGAGTTATGGAAATGGATGGTGGTCATAGTTGCACAATATTATAAGTATATTTAATACTACTGAACTGTACACTTAGAAATGGCTAACATGATAAATTTTGTTATATGCATTTTACCAGAATAAAAAAATGAAAGGAAAAATTGTTAACAGTAGACTTCCATACAAATATTAAATAAGGTGAGCTATAACTACACCGAGATTATTTATTAGAAATATTCTGGGTTTGCTTTCTATGTATTTTTGTAAAATTATCACCATTACAATCTATCCACTGGAAGAATATCTTATTCACTATTATTTACTGTTACATAGCTAGAAAAATGTGTTATGAGACTCTTTTGGTTCACCTCAAAATATGAAGATTTGGTCAGTGCTACAGGCAGCAAAGCAGACTCTGAGGACTAAAGATTTTTCCAAGAAAAATAATAACATATCTTAAACTCAGTTCAGGAACTCTGCATCCATAATTATTGCTATGTAGTATAAAATGTAGTTATTGTTCAAAGGAAACATATTTTATCAGGTTAGATAAAAGCAAACTGTTTAATAATAAAGCACCAAACATTCAACTAAGAATGCTTAGGGGATGAAGACAACTCAATGCAAAAATCTATGCATTTGTTAAATTATATAGAACTTTATAACACAGAGTGAAACTTAATGTATGTAAAGTAAAATATCATAATAATTTAGAGGGTCAAGGGATTCCAGGATGGAAGGCAGAATGTGACAAAACGATATAACTGTATTACAAATATATGAAGTAATATCACTGAAGGGAGTAGGGAAAAAGATGCTGCTATAAATAGATTTTGAATTGTGGGGTGTCTGTAAGACTACAGAAAAAAGTGAGTATTGATAAGCATTGTGTATATACTATATGATATGTTCTTTACCTCAGGAGTATGTGTTAATTCAGACACCATCACTCATGCATACTAGATTTGAGCAACTAAGTAAAAGAATGGTGGAAGGCTATTCTCACTGTTGTAGTGGGAGTTTACAGTTAAGCAAGAGGAGGAAGTTAGAATAATCCATGTGGCCATTGATTACAGTTAAGGATATCAGTATGTGCTATGGTTTAACTTGCTATAGATACATAATATTGCATTTGAAGTATTTGTAGATATTTATATATACCTACATACATTTTCTTGCTCTGTCAGCTGAGAGAGCCTAGATAAAATAATACCCCAGCAGGTTAGAAATAATGACTTCCAACGAGTAAAGTAGGGGAAGAAAAAAAAAAGAATAATTTTATAGTAAAGACCCAATGAACACAACCTCAAACAAATGATCAGGTTTCACATCAGCAGTGATGTCATGTTGAGAGTATGTACCACTAATATGATGTGATGAAAATGACAGTGTATCTCTCACATCTTCCTCCCCAGAACACATAACCTCGTTTTAAACAAGAGAGAAACACCAGACAAATCCCAATTCAGGCATGTTCTGAAATACCTCACCAGCACACCTCAAAACTATATCATTAAAAATAGGGAAGGACTGAGAAACTGTCACAGCCAAGAAGAACCTAACGAGATACAATTAGTAAATGTAATATGGTAACTCACATGGGATCCTGAGTAAATGTTAAGATGTTAGGAATAGAGGAAATTTGATACAATATAAATGGAACTCTCTAAAGTATCTTTGAAATTCAAAAGTTTTAAAGAGTTAAAAAAAATCTATAACGGTCTTTTTAAAGTAAATAATGTCTTAGAGCTTGATCTGTGATCACAAAATACTTTATCACACAAATGTGAATAAAATAGAACAAAAATACAATCCATTAACTAAAAACTTATAAACTAAGCTATGTTCTGGGAACATTACAAGCAATAATCAGTTCTTCAAAACAACTCTTCAAAAATAAAATTATCAAAATATATAATATATATTGATATCTTAATGTATTTGAAGAACTATTATAAGTGCTCTGTATATATATCTCACTTATTCTTCACAGCGTTTTGAACTATATATTATACTTTTATTACATGAAGATACTAACACTGTGGAAGCTTACATACCTCACACTGTGCAATGGGCAAGGAGATGCACGTAATTCAAATGAGGCTGCTAGATTTTACTCTAGTTTTTAAAATTATACAATAATATTTATCTCATTTAATTGTCATGAAAGTACTTTTACATAGATGTTAATATTAACATCAACCTATAGATAAGTAAAATAATGTACATTTAAAAGTTAATAACCCAATAACACACTCAGTAAAAGATACACTGTGTCTGGTTCTACAATGCTTATTTTTTCCTTTGATGTTCTGATCTTGCATCATCATGCAAAAGCCAAATAACTTTAATCAACAAACATTCTGCAGATACTTTGAGGGATACAAAGATTTTGCTCTCATAAAACATGTGTATTTATGTAAATGCACATGTGTTTACTTAGCTGTATGTATGCATATATACATATATTTAAATATTTTAAACACTGTATACGTGCATGTGCTTTTAGTGTGTATATATAGTATTTATATAGAGAGTGTGTGTGTGTGTGTGTGTGTGTGTGTGTATATATATATATGTATAAATACATCTGTTAAAACAAGGTCTACTTGACTATGGCATACATCTTAAAATAATAGTAGCATAAACAAGATAGACGTATAATGCCTCTCAAGTAAAAGAAATATAGGAAATAACAGTCAAGGGCTAAATAGCTGTCAGCAGTGTGACAGTTAAACCTTCTTGTCATTTTGCTTTTCTCTCATCTTCAGCTAATATCCCAGTAAAAACATTTTGGCTCAAGTCTTCACATTCCAAATTCCAATAAATTGAAATTAGGTACAATAATAGTAAGGCACAATGCTTTAATTTAAACATATGTGTAGAATTTCAGATGATTATGGTGCATTCATGCGGGAGGAATCAGTGCTTAGGGGAACTCAGGAAACAGTTTAGGACTAGTAATATAGACACATATTTAAGTTAAAACCAAATAGGGAATTGCTATTGTGACAGCAACTGTAATACTCAGTCAATGGTGGTGAAGGTTACCTGAAGAGGTGACATGTAAATTAAGACCTGAATTACAAAAAGGAATCAGCCATGTAAAAAATGAGTTAAAAGGGCGAGAAAGAAGAGTTATTCTCATCAATAAGATAAGAAAGAGTTTGGTATTTTGAGAAACCCAGCAAAGAGCAGTAGAGTGAGTTAAGGAGAGAACAAAGTCAGAGGAATAAAACGAAGTTGGAATTGCAGGAAAGGCATAGATCAAAGGAGCCATAGGAAGTTGGGATTTTTATCCACTTTGTAAGAAGAAGTCACTGGAGATTTTTAAGTGAACAATAATAGGAGCTAACAGGTACTTTTAATAGATCACTTTGGCTGTTCTATGGAAATAGTAACAAATCCCAAATGCCATATACTGCTTGAAAGGTGAAATAATCATCTGAGGAATGACCATATTCAGAAAACAAGAATATAAAAAATAAATGGCTCTTCTGAAATTATTTTTCTTCTATTATTTTTAGCTTTTAAAAATAATATTGCTTTTTTTACGTTGTAAACTAACAGCCTGTCTGATTCCATAGAAAATCATTAACTAAGTACTAAAAGAACTTGTGTTGAAAATCTAAGTATACAAGTCATTACTTATTTTCTGCATGAACCCAGGTATTTTTTTAATAGAGACCTGTAAAAAATCTAACTTTTCCATGTTTCAGCATGTGGTTATATATAATTAATACAACATAATGTAGTGAAAATGCAAGACACTGCCTCTCATTTTTATGTAACAGAATTAATTTTAGATTTTCCCCACTAAACATCTTGCAACAAGAATCAAATTGGGAATTAAAGTCAACAGAGACTTCTTTGAAGTCATCATGTCATTATAAGAACAAATATAAACAGCCTACCAATTAGAGATTAACCATACACTTGCCAGTGATACTAAAAGGATTACCTCAATGTAATTTGATTTTTCTAAAGTCTCTCAACTAGATATCTACTCTAGATAAATTATCAAGGAGAAGCTAGTTTCCTTCTAAAAAATACATGGATGCTTAATGCTCTAGTGGCTGGAAATGAGTATAATGGAAGCTAAGGCACTTTGAGGACTTTTGTGTGTCTTTTAAAACAGATTTAAGATATAGACTATGCAGAGGTTTATTGTAAAACTTTAGCACTCTCAACATTATTTTATAGTACTTTACTTGAAATAAATTGATTCACACAAAATATTTTGTTAATATAAAACACAAATTCAGATTGCATACCCACATAATTTTGAAACTTGTTATAATTGGTTACATAAAAGGTTCTTTTTAAACCAAAAACATAAATAATTTATAATTTGAAATTATATGATTGTTAGTACTAAAAATATATTATTAAATAATACATTTAATAATTATTTAATAACATATTTTAATAAATATATTATTTAATAATATATATTTAATAATTATTTAATAATATATTTTTAGTACTAATAATCATGATTTCAAATTATAAATTATTTTGATTTATAATTTGTGTTGTTAAATGTCAAGTTCATGTCAGACAGAACTTAAATATTATCCAAAATACATACTAATATCCTTTAATGATAATATAATTTTTAAATTTCTAAAATAAAAAGTTTCACAAATTAAACTAGAAATGACTAAGTAAGCAAAGAAATAATGTTTTAACCTCTATTACTTTAATAAAATAGTCTACATATAATAAAATATTTAAATTAAACATTTATCAAAGTAATTTTTTTACACATAAAATATTCAGCACATATGTTAGAATGAATATGTTGTATAAATCTGAAGTTCTCAGGCTGTTCACACAACATAACTTTTCCTGACACTAAAATTGTCTTCAAGGAAGACTTCCACATTTTGCTGTTTTTGACCAAAGGATTTCCTTCTGTTTCTACATGCAGTTAATGCGTAGTAACAAAATGTAATGAGGGAAAAGCATGCTGATTGATTAAGAATGAGTTGATAGACCAGGTATGGTGGCTGACACCTGTAATTCCAGCACTTTGGGAGGCCGAGGCAGGCAGATCACTAGGTCAAAAGATCAAGACCACCCTGGCCAACATGGTGAAACCCCATCTCTACTGAGAGCTGGGTGTGGTGGTGGGAACCTGTAGACCCAGCTACTCGGGAGACTGAGGCAGGAGAATAGCTTGAACCCAGCAGGCAGAGATTGCAGTGAGCCAAGATTGCACCACTGCGCTACAGCCTGGCGACAGAGCAAGACTCTGTCACAAAACAAAAAACAAAGAAAGCCACAATGAGTTGATACAGTAGACAAACCTAGTAACTGCATATATGTTTGCATGGATTACAATCAAACATACAGTAATAGAAACAGAAACACTCCTAAACAACTCTTTGTAGATATTTTCATACTTCTGTGGCTACTTTAAAGCTACTTCTTGGGAAAAGCAGCAAAAGAGAAAGGACTTACAGAGTGCCTACGTAAACTAGTTATGAGTAACATATAAACAAGAAACAACAAACTTCCTCTGAGGAGGAAGTCCTCCCATGCCTCATGTTCCAGTGCAGGTTGACCTAGGCTCTATTACTATAAACATTGTGCTCAAGAACATAAAACCCCTTCATAGCACTATGACATAGCTAGACTTGTAGGCTCCTTGTAAGGCACGAGTTCCACCAGCTGCCCATAGATAATAAGTTAAAGATAACCATATGTTATTGTTTTGTGAAACTCCCAAATCGCCACTGTAATCAATCCTTAGGATGACACAACAGTTGTGGCTCACTGATTCACTTCCAGCTCACTGATTCACTCCACCATGACTCCACCCCTACCCTATAGATCAAAGTGATTGTAATCAATAAATAGTGTGGATGATCAGAGCTCAGTGCCTTCACTGTATCCTCCAAAGTAATGAGTGATGGCCCCCTGGTCCCACTATCTCTCTTAATCTGTCTTTATCTCATTTTTTTGCCACCACTGAACATAGGGTACCCATGGGTGACGTAGGGCTGGTTCCCTACAGCTACTCAATTTTTTGACACTTACAATTAATTTATGAAGACCATCAGATGCCTTCATTTTACTTAATTATGATCATTTTGATTAAAGTTATACTTCAGTTTCTCCCAGTCTTATACCAAGTTGGTAAAAAGTGGTGAAGTCTGAGGATCCATTTAATCTTGAGTCACTCTAAACATTGTTTAAATGTTTATGAAGTATATAGGAAAAATATCTCATTAGTATAATAATTTTGCAATGCTATCTCTATATATTTATAACTTGAGAATAACATAGAAATAGTATTGACTCTATGTTGGTTCTTTGTGTTGTTAAATGTCAAAAGTTCATGTCAGACCGACCCAAGTTCAGATCCCCAATGCTTCATGTAGCCACATACTCTTTGGCAACTTATGAAACTTATGTTACTTAATGCCTGAATGATGTAATGAGTAAAATGAGGATGAATTCTACATACTACAGTAAGTGAAGAAAAAGAACATAAGGCATTCATATTGGAATGGAAAAATAAAACTTTCTCTATTTGCAGACCTCACTGTAGTTAAGAACCAAAGAGTTTACTAAAAAAATAATAAGCAAGTTAAGCAAAAATAATTGAGTTTGGTAAAATTGTGGGATTCAGTTAATATACTAAACTCAAATTTATTTATTTACACTGGCAATGAACAATAGGAAACTACTTTTAAGTGACATTGAAAATAGCAACCAAAACCCAATGTTTATTCATAAATATAATAAAATAACTGAAATATCAGTTTGCTGAAAACCAAAAATCATTGGTAAGAGGAATCAAAAGAAAACCCATAAGTGAAGAGATATACTGTGTTCATGGTCTGGAAAATTCAGTATTATTGCTTTGGCACAAATTGACATATAAATTATATTAATTCATAATGAAAATACCAGGAAAATTTTTTGGTAGACTTTCATTAGATAGTTTTAAATTTGTTTGGAAAGTTAAATGTTTGGGGAAAAAAATTGAAGGGCACTCTTACTGATTCCAATAAATACTGTAAATATAATTAGTAATGACAGTATTGCATTGGAAAAAGGAGAAACACGTAGTTCAATACAATAGAATAGTCAATTGATTTCTGGCAACGGTGCAATGGTAATTTAGCATAGAAAGGCAACATTCCACAAATTCTGCATGAAAAATTGGACCCCTACATGCAAGAAATATAATTTCACAGCTCTTATTCATACCTTGCATTATACGTTATAGACAAAAATGTCTTCCAATGTTTTAACACCAAAAAGTGTAGATTTAAAATTTTTTTTACATGGTTATGATTCATCCAATGCTATAAAGCCCTTGTAAGCAGGGGAATAATTATTCACTTTAAACTTTTTATAGAGATATTTAAAAATTGGGAAATAAAAAGAATGCATAAGCAGGGCACAGTGGCTCATGCCTGTAATCTCAGCACTTTGGGAGGCCGAGGCTGGCAATCACAAGGTCAGGAGTTTGAGTCCAGTCTGGCCAATATGGTGAAACCTCATCTCTACAAAAAATACAAAAATTAGCCGAATGTGGTGGCACACGCCTGTAGTCCCACCTACTCAGGAGGCTGAGGCAGGTGAATTGCTTGAACCCATATTCAAATACATTTGAATATGCATTTCTATATATGATCTCTCTAACTATCTATGGACTATAAGGTTTTACTTACACATTTAAATATCTGAGTTTCTAACCAGCTACTCAGGAGGCTGAGGCGGGAGTATCGCTTGAACCCAGGAGGCGGAAGTTGCAGTGAGCCAAGACTGCGCTGCTGCACTCAAGGTTGAATGATAAAGATTCTGTCTCAAAAAAAAAAAAAAAGAAAGAAAGATACATGAAGCAATAAACATTATTTTTAATTTGTATTCATATAATTTGCTTCTAAGTACCATTAATTTCAACGTAAGGATAAATATAACACAGTTTTTAAAAGTCAAGTTTATTAAAGTTTAGTTCATATGGAGTAAAAGTCACAGTTTTCAATGTAGAGTTCAATGACTTTAGACAATTGCATGAAGTTATGTAGTTATTGATACTATCAAGATGAAGAATCATTTTTATAAACAAAATAGATGTTCTTTTGCCTCTTTGTATTCAACCCTTAAACATACCCACTGAAAAGAACTAATAAGTTTTGTTTCTATTGTTTTTCCTTTTCCAAAATGAATAGAACAAAGTTCAATTTGCATAAACTTTTGAGTCCAAAATTCATAATTTCTTCTAAAGCACTTGAGTTTCATGTAGTTACATATGTCAGCAATGTTTCCCTTATCATTAACAAGTAATATTCTACTTAATAGTTATAACACTATTTGTTTATCCATTCACCAGTTTAGAATATTTCTGTTTTCTGTCAAATATAAGTAAAACCACTATAAAACTTTGCTGGTATGCTTAATGTATGTGAATGTAAGTTTTAATTTATCTTAGATATATAACTACAAATAGGATTACAGGGTCATACAGTGAGTGCATATTTAAATTAAAAGAGATTGTCAAAGTGTTTTTGAAAAGGACTTCCATTTTTCCTGGCATATGTGAAAATTCCAGCAATATAAAAGTTCTTGTTACTTTGCATTTTTGCGAGCATTTGGTACTGTATTACTTTGTTGTGGTTTTGTTTTTCCATGCCTATAGATATGAGGTGGTATATCACTCTCACATTGTGCCACAGTAAAATAATTTTTTCCTTTCAGTTTCTTCTTCTGCCACATTGTGGTGGTAATTGGGTAGGTGAAAGGCAAGTAATGCTTAAGAAACACTATTTTTAAAAAAACTATATATTTTCCTAGAAAGTTATCTAGTTATCTACGGTGCCAACGAATTCTCTCTTTAAAATATCAACTGGAAGCAAAAAAAGTAATAATAATATGCTTCTGTGTGTGTGAGCATGTGTGTGTGTATGAACATTAAGACAGTTACAAAAATACATTTGAATATGCATTTCTATATATGAGCTCTCTAAGTATCTATGGACTATAAGGTTTTACTTACACATTTAAATATCCGAGTTTCTAACCAACTATCAGTTAATTACTCACTTTTTTCACTAATATTTGGCCTGTATCTTCCATATATTAGAATATATCATATATTTGTTAACCTGCACAAAACAAATTTTATCCACACTAGAATGCTTTACTAAATAGAATATTTCAGTGGAGAAAAGATTATAAGAGGACTATGAAAGCTTTCTGAAAAGAAGAAAATGACCCGGAAAGGAATTCCAGCTGAAGGAGGAAGTTGTGAGGAAAACACAGAAAGATAGCAATCCATATTCACATAATTTATTTAAAAATCAGATCTGAAAGGAACAAGCAAATGGCAAATAGTGGGAGTTAGATATAAAAATATATGTCTTTAACACATGATAAATGGGTTCACATGCAAAATGAAGGCATTTATGATCCACTTTATTAGGCAATTAAAAGTTTTTGAGCTGGGGAAGACAGTTCGGCATTGAAATACACTATTACAAAGTCTTTGGAAAATTAGAATACACTATACTTCAGAGCATCCTATAATGGAAGGAGGAGTGGACAGGCTGAATATTTAGTAATTATGATTATAACCATAAACAGTAACAATAGCTTTGTCTTGTACTTAACGATGTGCAAAATGTTTTCTCACAAATTGTCCCAGTGCGAATTCATATTGGAGGTATATTTTTTATGTATTTTTAAAAGACATGAAGTCATTTGCTCAAGGTCAAAGAAACTGAATATGGCAAAATTAGGATGGACACATGGTTTCTTTTAACTTTATCCCTAATTTATTCCCCATATCCATAGACTTTTCTACCATACTTATATTTTAAAAACAAGACACTAAGTCTTTATTTTTTTTTTTTTTTTGGTCTTAAAATCTATAATTGCTTTCCTGAAAAATGTTTCCAGAATGGAACTTTTGCTTTAGTCATTATGGTGTACAAGTATTTGTATCCTTGGGTCAGTATGGATAGCCAAGCATTTTAGCCAAAAGCCCAACAGAGCAGCTGCCTCTCACAGGCTTCATGGTGGTAACATTTGTAGAAAAGTAAAGTGTACAGATGAAACAATACAAATATTGTCAGGAATACTGTATGTTGCAATTAGGATGGCAGCCGGCCTTCTCCTGGACAGTTCTTGCACCCACAGAGTTTTATTTCTATAACATGATTTTAAAAGCACTAGAAAATGTTAACTTAAATTCTCTGAAGAACCATGGAATAAAGGGGAGCCACATTTATCTAAATCTTTTTTCAGTCCGTGGTAACACATCTTTGAAAGTACCTTTGATAGTATCTGACTTGATATTTGTAGAATTTTAACTTAAATGCCAGTTGAAATTCAAAAGTAGTTTTTAAAAACCAGTATCTGTTGAAAGCATTAGGTATAACTTTTCATTTGCTTGAATTTTTCTCCTGGAAAATACCACTTCATCATTTTATTATTTCTTGTGACAAACCTTTTGAAGGCATTTCCCTAATCTACTGTGAAAAACACTATGATTCAACATTACCTTGGTGCATATATATTACCTTGGTGCACACACATCCACACACACACATATATATAATTGCTGATTATAAAAATTGCTGAAAGGTTATGAATAAAATGTTAAATAATACAGTAAAAAAAAAAAACCTTGGCAAATGTGTATGTATGTATGTGTGTGTGTGTATATATATATGTGTGTGTATATATATATGTGTATGTATATATGTGTTATATATGTGTATGTATATATATGTATACATGCATATGTGTATGTATATATATGTGTGTATGTGTATACATACACATATATATACACACACACATATATATACATACACATATATATATACACACATATATATACATACACATATATATACACATACATATATATACATACACATATATATACATACACATATATGTATATATATACACACACACACACATATACACTTGCCAAGGTTTTATACACACACAGTCAAGGTAATACTGAATATATATATGTATTCAATATTACCTTGACTGTGCACATATATATACATATATATACATATATATATGTATATATACACATATTCAAGAAAGGAAATTATAAGACAGATTCAGAACACCTGCCAGATCTCAATAAAAATAGTGAAAATGATTTAGCATTGACTTACTACTTTTTACTTAGGCCTATATAAATCAGAGCTAGTCAATCTACTTACATGTAATTTGAATAGTCAGTCGAATTTGGTATAACTTGGCACTTTACTTCATTTTTTAACATTATTTTCGTCTCTCATTGTCAATCTGTAAATGTCCTAATTCTCAGATTAATCCCTATTAATAAGACACACCTCGTTTCAGCAATTATTTTGTGTGGTTATACAGAAACTTGCTATTAAATTGCTCAGTCACTAAAATGGCTAACATTAGTCATTATTAATGCAGTAGGTGTGATATATACTATAAAGCAGATATGGAGATTAAGTTGAGTAGTCTACCCGCCGGTGGATAGTTTGATAAATTCAGATTTCTATTATACACGATACTACTAGTTTTCAGAAGTTTAACTCTACTTAGATTGTATATTCGGCTAGCAATACATGTGCAAGTGACTGCTGAAGTCCAAAAACTAGAAATAAGTCTACTTTTCTCCTTTGTAGAAGGTATTACCTCCCTCCTCTACTAAAAATACGAAAATTAGCCAGGTGTGGTGGCATGCACCTGTAATCCCAGCTAGTCTTGGGGAGCTGAGGCACCAGAACCGCTTCAACCTGGGAGGTGGAGGTTGCAGTAAATCGAGATTGCGCCACTGCACTCCAGGCTAAGGTGACAGAGTGAGACTCTGTCTCAAAAAAACAAAAAACAACAAAACAAACCACTAGCTCTGACTTCTCTATCACCAAGGGGGAGGGTGCTTGTCAATTGCATTAAAATGATCAAGAATAATGTTAGTATTATTAGAGAAACGTAGCCCCTGAATGGACACTGGTTGTAACGGGTTTTTAATCCATTTGTGTAAAATGACCCAGCATTGGTTAGACCTGCTGTTCTATTCTTTTTGCTACCTCCTTCATCTACGGCATTTGTAACCCTCTGCTTCGAAATGTACCCCTCTGATGTTAGAAAATCCTAACAAGAGTGATTTCTTTGTCAAATAAAAATGCCCAAATACATTTTACTGTCCTTTTCATCTGATGATTAGGTTTCCATGGCCAGGGGTGGTGGTTGATGCTGAAGCAGGCAGATCACCTGAGGTAGGGAGTTCGAGATTAGCCTGACCAATATGGAGAAGCCCCCATCTCACTAAAAATACAAAAAATTAAGTGGGCGTGGTGGCGCATGCCAGTAATCCCAGATACTCAGGAGGCGGAGGCAGGAAAATCGCTTCAACCCGGCAGGCAGAGGTTGCAGTGAGCCGAGATAGCACCATTACACTCCAGCCTAGGCAACAAAAGCGAAACTCCATCTCAAAAAACAAACAACAAAAGTTTTCATTAAAGCCCTTTTTAATTATATTGCTTTTTTGATGTGTAAATTTTTTCCATGAAGTCCACCTCTGCCTTATGCTCTTATATGACTGGGGGAGAGGCATTTGTACTACTTTTTATAAATTTGCTTTAACAAATAATCAACACTCATATAATAAATATGTAAAGCTCCTTGAAAGTTCATCTGATTATTTTTCTTCCAATTATTGTTGTTGAAATTTTGTCTAGTCAATATTCCTTTTAGTGTTTGCTTACAACATCTACTAGTTTAGGGCCAATAAAAATACTCACATATTTTCGCCATTTTATTCTGATTCTGCAAAAATAAATAATATGGTTGGTTGCATTTGTATTACCTTTTCAAAAAATCAGTTGTCTTTTAAATGTTGATACCAAAATTTATTCCACTAATTTTTATCAACTACCTACTCTTTCAAACACTGCGCTAGACACTTAGTGTAGCAATGAAAAAACTGAAAAACTTTTTATTCATATTAGCTTACATCCGGGGAAGATAGAGATAGTAAATAATTAACACAAATAATGAATTCTCCTTGACCCACCTATATTAAACAGGGGTTTAGAAACTTGGTTTGTAAAAATAAAACAAAAATAAAAATCTATTAATCAGTTATTGACTGTAGATGGTTTTTGTTTAAGACTTTAGATTTACTTTCTCTTATTTTCCTAACCATATTTTCTTCCTGAACAATATTTTCCACATGATTACACAAACACACACAGACACACACGTAATACTCTCTAGTCTGAGACTAGGTCTGTTTTCTAACAGAGTTTAGTATCTACTTATATCATAAAGCATACAAACATATTTAAAACTATTATAAGTTGAAGTTCTGTGCTTTTGAGTGGCTTATAAAATATCCTAAATATTAAGAAAGAATTTATTTCGAATGTGTGGTGTGTGTATTTGCATGTGTTTAGTTCCAAGAAACACATGGTTTAATAAGCAGCTTCCTGGTATAAGAAAACTACCGAGATTTTCCCACCAACGGAAAATTAATAATATATTGTGTTTATATTGTTTATTCCATTTCCTCATGCAGAGAGACCCCCATTCTCAAAAACGCACCTAAGTAATTATACTGATAAGATGAAGATTGTAGTATCTATTACATCAGTGTTAGGTTTACCTCCGGACTTTGAAAACCCTTTGGTAGCCTTTTGGATTTTGCACATTTTGCCATCTTTGCAATAGCATTATGCCCTATTATCACTGCTATCACCAAGGGGCAAGATAGCAATGCTAAAAGTAGTATTTAGTTTCTGAATAAATGGGTTATTAGAGAAGATCATCACTATCAAGACATGGTAGAAATGTTAACAGGCTTTACTAGAGCCATGAACCAGAGATAACTGCAAAAATGCAATTATTATCTAAATGAAGAAGTGATAATGGAAAAAAAACAGCTGGAAGTTATGAATTTGCTAATAATCCTGCACCTGTCCACAACAGAAATACAAATAGATTGTAGAATTTCAGAACCCAGAAAAAGAGAACTAAAACAATTTCAAAGCAGATTTTAATGTGAGGGAGAAGCAAAGGACATGGATATATTTCTTTAAAGTTATTTGGTATTTTAAACAAAAATGTAATTTATTATTCAGTTTTCAATAAAGAATTTTTGCCATGGTAGAGCTATCATATAATAAACTATAATATTTAAAGAAATCATGTCAAATTTAAAGAGACTGAAAAGGGACTGAATGAGTATTATAATTGTTAGAATGTTGGAGCTCACATTCTAGGAAAAACTAAAAGAATGGCACTATTATTTCTGAAACAAGCCTATGATCTTTTATTTAATTACTTCTGTACAGTGAAGGTGACTGTCCCGAAAAAGCAAAATATTTGACATGTTAGTTGAAACTGATTCAAGTACAGAATTAATTAAATTATTGGAATTTCATTGATTGTTAAGATAATAAAACCAAAGATTTTTTTTATATTTCTAATTCTTAAGAAATTTTATTTTCTAGAGAGTTATTAGAAAAAAGAAAATTCCAAAAAATCTCATTTAAATATAAGTGCTTTCTAATTTTTTTTTTTTTTTGAGATGGAGTCTCATTCTGTTGCACAGGCTGGAGTGCAGTGGCATGATCTTGGTTCACTGCAAACTCCGCCTCCTGGGATCAAGCGATTATCCTGCCTCTGCCTCCTGAGTAGCTGGGATTACAGGCGCCCGCTATCATGCCTGGTTAATTTTTGGATTTTTATAGAGACAGGGTTTCACCATGTTGGCCAGGCAGGTCTCAAACTCCTGACCTCAGGTAATCCACCTGCCTCAGCCTCCCTAAGTGTTGGGATTACAGGCATGAGCCACCGCACCCAGCCTCTAATGTTTTAAGACACTAAGTTTGGGGGTAGTTTGTTAACAATAATAGATAATCACAGCACATGGCAGGGTATGGAAAAAACATGTAATGAAAACATAAAACTTGCTGACAAGAATTACAAATTAAAATATAAGGCATTCTAGCTTTCCTTTTATAGGGAAAGAACTGGATATTAGGTGAAGATATAAAATTGAAAGGGAGAAAAACTGCAGTTTAGAACTCAAATGTAAAAAAATTATAATAAAAACTAGTTTTTGTTGAGGACTTACTGTATTTCCATGACAGAGCTAAGTATTTCAATCTTTATCTCATTTAATTCTCACAAACTCTGAAGCATGTACTATTAGTATTACTATTTTACAGATGAAGTAATTGAACATGAAGTAACTGGTAGATAACTTAAGAACGGCAGAGCTGGGGTCATTCCAGCCCAGATATTTCGAGCACAGAGCCTTTCCTCTTTAACCAATATACTGTAACAGTTTTATATGATATGATTGAAATTGTTAAATATGTATATATATATATATATATACATATATATATGTGTGTGTATATATATATATACACACACACACATACATACATGCAAACACATATACACATACATATAGGCTGAGTGATCATGGTCTTATTTTCCAACTTCTCTACCTAATAAATGTATCAAAATATTCATAGAGCATTTAATATGATAGAAAGTCAGTGGTGAAGAAAACAGAGAGGGCCTGGAATGCTAGCTTAACAATTGCATCAGAGAGGATCTTGCAATAAGGCACTAAATTAGTTTAGGCATTGAGGTCTCAGTTAGAACACAGAAGAATATTACAGGGATGTCAGTCTAGTGTTGTATGCATGAAAGCAATTTGAATATGCTAATTTTGAAGGGAAAGTTTGAATACATATGAAGAGCTGCAGTGAATATCAAATCTGCAGCAGGTATATAATATCCTACAACTTTATACACCTTAGTCACTAGCAAGACATAAAAAATTGTCAGCATCTTCAACATTACAGTGGAATCAATTCCCTTCTTAGCTCTGGCCCTGTTTTTTGCTCATTATTCTTGAGGACTTTCCATAGAAAAAAGAAAAGAGACACTCCATTTAAAGTGTATTTCCTATAACTCCTTTTTTGGTTCTCATTTTTGTTCTGTTTCATATACCCCACCCTAAGTGTTAGAATTGTCACTTTCTATGTGTCAAATTAGCCCAAAATTAGTGATGACTTAAGAAACAAAGATGATATTTTTTTGCTCAAGAATTTGCAATTTGAGCAGCACATGCTAAGGAAGGTTATTAGCGTGGGTAGTAAACTGGAATTGGAAGATCCATTTTTAAGACTTCTCAGTCACATGGCTGGCAAGAATGTGTTGGCTGTTGTCCAGTAGCCCCCCTTTTTCACAAAGACTTCTCTCTGCAACTACCTAGATTTCCTTGTAGCATTGTGAGTGAGTTCTAAAACACAGTAACAAGAATGTAAAACATGTGGCATTATTCAAAGCCAGAAGCAGCTGCCAGTATTTTGAGGACTGGGGTCAAAAATTGGCAGTAGGCTGGGCAGTGGCTCACATTTCTAATCCCAGCACTTTGGGAGGCTAAGGCAGCTAGATTGCCTGAGGTCAGGAGTTCCAGACCAGCCTAGCCAACATGGCGAAACACTGTCTCTACCAAAAATACAAAAACTTGGCTGGGGGTGGTGGCAGGTGCCTATAATCCCAGCTACTCTGGAGGCTGAGGGCAGAAGAATCACTTGAACCTGGGAGGCAGAGGCTGCAGTGAGCCAAGATCATGCCATTGAACTCCAGCTGTTGTAACCAAGTGAGTTGAAAGGAATGCACCATGCTCTGAGTTCCAAATTAAGAGTCTTTTATTGATTTGCCGGCGACCGAGAGATGGCTAATACTCAAAATTCTCTTGGCCCCGAGGAAGCGGCCTGATTATCTTTTATATCTTGATTTAGGTAGGGGAGGGGAGTACCTAGGTGAAGCAGAACTTTTCAGAAGCAGAAAAGCAGTTTAGAGGAAGGGGCTGCGGACACAGCCGGTTTCCATACAATTACCAAGAAGGGGGGGCGATCAGGCTCCTTCTACACAATGATCAAAGGGAAACTTTTTTCTTACAATAGCAGGGGGAAGGTATGCCAAGAAGGATGCAGTTACAATGCTTACCAGTGTTGAGAACAGTAGGCTTCAATGCTTCTAAGTGCAGCATGACCCAGTTATGCTCCCAAAGGGGCTGTGGTAAGGAGGGGGAAGCCAGGTTGGAGTTTACAGCTAAAATAGAGTCAGTTATGCTAGCCCAGGGTAGGTTATTACACAGCCTGGACAAGAGTAAAACTTTGTCTCAAAAAAAAAAAAAATGGCAGTGGATCTCTTTTATCATATTCTAACGATTAAGTAGTCATGGAATCCACCCAGATTTACCTGTAGACTATACAGACCACTCATTTTGAGGAAAAAATATGGAAGCATTTGCAGTGTAATCTATTTTAGTCCACACTGGTCACAAAGTATCTACTTTTTTGTTTATTTTAGACTGACCCTTGCCAAGGCCCACCCACGTTTCATCTCATTAAAGCTAGGATATTGTTGTCTAAATCAAATTCAGATACGGATGAGGCTTGTTGGATGCAGTTCATATTAATATAAAAACAGGTGAATTAAAGTAAACTGTTGTCTGCCATCCCCACACATGGCACAAAGTGATGAAATCCTGGAAAAGTAAGTTAATCGTGATACTTACCATCATTCCAACAAGGAGTGAGGATGGAAGACAAAGGCTTATATTACTCATGGGTCCATACAAATTCCTAAATCCATCTGGCTGCATGTTGCCAGTTCTTTCAGTAGGGCCCAGTCCTGCTATCTATGATTGTTTGTGGTATTGACTTGGCTCTGGAAGATTTTCCTTCCTTCTTTTAAGTTATAGATCATTTCTCACAAGAAATGGCCCATATGTTTGCAACTGAACACCATTTTAGTCTACTCTCTGCCCACAGAAGGTAGAGAATCCAAAGGTCTTTTATTTATTTATTGGCTTTTTAATTAATTTATTTATTTAAATTTTACAATCTTTCTTTCCCATCCAGTCAAAGATGGGGTACAACGTCAAAGGTTTTAGGTTTTTCTTATGGCAACACATCACATTCAGGGACCAAAAACAGAATTCTGTTTATCTATTGCCATGTAAAAACAATGAATCTGCAGTGTGGGCAGGTTTTCCTAAAGACAACAACACTTTGCTTGATGGCACGTCATCTGGGACAGGTTACTTTCAAAATAGCTGAATCACAAGGGTAGAAGATATAAGCTGGCTATTTTCTGGAAACTCAGCCAGGTATGTAGGCTTGAGGCCCTCGCTCATTCTGTACATGAGCCTCTCCATAGAAGCATTAGGTCTCTTTTTGCAGTATGGTAGCTCATTTACAAAAGTGAGGTTTCTAAGACACAAGAAGTAGAAACTCAGTTTCTTGAGCTCCTTAAACTACTCTGACAACAGTTCTGAAACTAACCTGTGAATAATAAATACATCACTTCCACCATACCAGAGCTCACTCTGTTATAAAATATTGGTATGCAGACTCTGGCTCTCAGAGTTAAGAGTATCCAAAAATTTGTGCTTATCTTATTTTATACCACTAGTTGAGATTATTTCAATTTTCTTGTAAAACTTATATATCTGAAGATTTCTACAATTTTAATAAATTCCATCTTTTCATCTTTATAATTCTATCTGCTTCATGTTAGAGCTGAAGCCTCTTCCAACTACAGAAGTGAGCTTGTATTCCAGTTTGGACAATTACAACACTGCATCTCTTTACTGGGATTGAATCCAGCCTGGGCATATGAATCAGTCAAAGCCAAAGTAAGTAACACTAAAAAATGTTAATGAAATATTAGAAAAGATGTTCTATTCAGTATAATGTGTGTGTGGGATTTCTTTTTACTTTTTTTTTTTTGAGACAGGGTCTTGCTGGGTTGCCCAGGCTGGCCTGCCGTTCTCTTGCCTCAGCCTCCTGAATAGCTGGGATTACAGGCACATACCACCACGTCCAGCTAATGTCCTGTCATATTTTTAGTAGAGACAGGTTACACCATGTTGGCCAGGTTGGTCTCCGAACTACTGACTTCAAATGATTTGCCTGCCATGGCCTCCCAAAATCCTGTGATTATAGGCGTGAGCCACCGCGTCTGACCTGTGTGCGGGATTGTTAAAAAATATTTTTGTAATTATTTGCAGAGTCTATCTGAAAATTATAGCAACACAGACAAAAACTGAGGCTAGAATTAAAATTATTGTGTCAGCATCTAAATCCAACTATGCCTGAAATAAAACTTCATTGTAGATTTTTCCATTCTGTGAATATTTATGTTGATAGTTGGTTAAGTTTGCTTGATCTAGATTTTCTTTCACTTTCAAGAAATGAGCCATGACTATAGATTTTTCTTCTTGCTCTCTATCTCCAAGATGTTTATTTAAAATAACACATTTAGAAGATGTATAAAACTTGTCTAAGCTTGACTGAAGCCTACATCTTCTGCCTCATTTTATTCCTATACCCACACCTTGCTCTTAAAGTACAGGTATATTGAATTGCATGAAGTTTTAATTATTCAATGAATTTTCACAAATTTCACCTTTCACTCAAACAGCTCTTTCTTTCCTATTCATAAGACAAAAACTTACTCATTTTTAAAATTTTGGCTCAAATATCAGTTGCCTGTGAAGCAGTTAATAGCCCACAAAGGGGAGTGGCACATTTCATCTATGTCACTTTTATTATAATTCTTTATGTAAACTACACTATAGATCGTGCACCCAGAGTGTTTCTATTACTATCATTTCTTCATGTGTGTATTCCATTATTAAATTCCATTATTTTCCTAGAGAGACAATATGTAATTAATTTGTTCTTCCCCTGTTATAAGCATATAAATTCAACATACTAATACAGACTAAAACATTTAAAATAAATAAAAGATCAGCTGGTGAAAATTAAGGTAACCATAAAGTTTTAAATATTTCTTTTTTAAACTTTGATTTGTTGACATCTTGGAAGACAACTTTTTTTCTTATTTTTTGTTTCTGATTGCTACAATGCTTTCATGTAAGGAACAATTCAAAGTGAAGAACAGAGTTAGCAATGTTTGGCAATACTTAATATATATTAACTATGAAATTTTAGAAATAAAATAATGTTTTAAAAATGTAAGTATATCATGAAAAACTAAGAAATATTGGTTTAATATGAATAGAGTGGTGGAATATGGGCTCATAAACCAAATTCTTGTTTCCTTTTCTTATCCAGCGTCTCTAAAAATTATATTACCTTACATGCCTTATTTTTCCTTCTAATCTCAATAATTTCAGTTGCTGTATCTTTTATTTATTTTTAAAGTTTAGTATTTCTTCAGTCTTATACATATCAAATTGTATATAGTCATTATAAAGTTAAGGGCTCCAGATAATATATTTCAAATACTAGTATGACTAATATTGATTACTCCAGGAAAATAATAAAACTATATTCATGTCACTTTTTGATTTATATATTTAGATGACAATGTTAAAACAAGTGACCTTATTGCATTAAGATTAATACAAACACTGCAGATTTTTGTGAGGTGATTGGAAACATCTGCACATGCACTGCTGTATGTCTCTGATTAGTTTTATAAGTCTGCATTTAAATATTAATAAAATGTTATAACTTCAACAGAGAGAAAAGAAGGAGAGAACAGGGCTTTAGGAAAAGACTAGACATTCTGTCTTTGTCATAGAGCATTTGATGTGATAGGAAGACACTTAAGTAGAGATGTCTGGGAGACAGAGAGAGATAAGAGACTAGACAGAAAGAGATCAGAAGCAAGAAAGATCATTCTATCAGGATAGATAGAAAGCTGTGGGGAAATGAAAGCTCTAACTATATGATTATAGAGAGGTAAGAAACGTGAGAAAGTACATAAAACATAAATGAAATTACCAGTGGCGCCCATCAAAGCAGAGTTTTTGCTACTAATATCATTTGTATAGCTTTTTGTGATTTATGAAAAGTCTTCACATGCATTATATAATTGTGATAATGTTTGCAAGAGTGACAATTACCATTCTTTTGTAGACACTAGCGGTCTGGTCTATTGATTTAGTGGCTATGTTTTTAATAAGGCAGAAGTGTCTCTTAAGAGGTCTCAGACCTAGCTATTCAATAAACATTATGGTAGGCAATACATTTGAATAAAGACAGTACAACATTTTCCACATTTAACATCCTCCTCCCTCAGCCAAATAATTAGCCAAATCCCCTCATTTTGTCTATCTGCCAGCCTAAGCTTCTTTGTCCATCTCCACTGTAAACAGCAATTGCCAAATTTTCCCCACATTTCTGAGCTAACTTCATTTCACTCATCCAAACCTCTCAACTACAATAATAACAGCAAGCAATTACATGAGAATTAAATGCCCTAGGACTACTTTAAATTTTTGAAAATGATGAATTATTTAAAATTCACAGCAACTAATGAGTAAGAAGTATTATTCATATTTAACAGATGAAGAAACTGAGGAACAGAGAGGACAAGTGATTTTCCAAAGATATTTAGCCAGTATATGTCAGAAAAATTATGTATTTTACCAAATAACTTATATATAATATAAATTATATATGTATATTTATATATAATATATAGTAATGAATTAATTACCTGGCATGGAATATATATTTATTTGATTGACCATAGTAACCTCCACTAAACATTGGCTAGCTTTACACTGCCATCAAAAATGTATGGGAGTTCTTTTTTTCTCCATACCCTTGACAACTTTGACTCAAGTACATGTGGAATATTTAGAAATTTGATAATATATGGTTCATTAATAAATATTCAAAATATCAAAAGATTGAAGTTGTAGAAAATGTGTCATATTATTACTGCAAAATCATGTTTCAGTTGTTTAACAAACAGGTCACTTAAAAATCCACTTAGATCCATAAGTTAAGAAACGTATTTTAAATAATCCTGCATAATGCAATACATCATGATAGAAATTATTAAAAATACAGACTTGAATGACAGTTAAAATACTACATATTAAAATTTGTGAACTGATGATAAGAAGAAAATATACAGCTCCCAATGCGTATATTGTAAATGGTTCAACCTCAGAAATAAATAACTGAATCATGCATAATAAGAAGGTAGAAAAGAAAATAAAAATAAACCAAAAAGACTTGGAGAAATAAAGTTATTCTTAAAGGCCAGTATATTATTAAAATAAGTAAAAGCAGTTATTCAATGGATGGCATCAATAAATTCTAGAGTCTCCAGAAAAGGTAATATAATTTATAAAACTCTATCGAGTGCAATCAAGAGATCAAGAGAATACCATAAAGAATGTGGACAAAGGTCATGAAGAGACACTTCTCAATAGAAGACATATATGCCCACTAATAAGCATATGAAAAACTGCTCTATATCACTATTCATTTGAGAAATGCAAACATAACTGTCCATAAGACACCATCTCACAGAAGGCAGAATGGCTATTACTAAAAATTTTTTTAAATAACAGATGCTGGCAAAGTTGTGGAGAAAAGTGAACACTGATAAACTGCTGGTGGGAGTGTAAATTAATGCAGCCACTGTGGAAAGCCATTTGGAGATTTCTCAAAGAACTTATAACGACCATTCAACACAGTAATTCCATTACTGGGTATATGTCTAAAGGAATATGAACATACACATGCAGGTATATATTTATTGCAGCACTTTCCACAATAGCAATGACATGGAATTAATCTAGATCTCTGTCAATGGTAGACTGGATACAGAAAATGTACATATACATCATGGATTACTATGCAGCTGTAAAAAGAATGAGGTCATGTTCTGCATGGCAACATGTATAGAGTTGGAGGCCATGATCTTAATCAGGAGAGTCCAGTACTTTGGCTTCCCTGGACACACTGGAAGATTGTCTTGGGCCACACATAAAATACACTAACACTAATGATAGCTGAAGAGGTGAAAAAAATGCAAAAAAATATCTCTTAATGTTTTAAGAAAGTCTATGAATTTGTGTTGGACTATATTCAAATCCATCCTGGGCTGCCTGTGGCTGGTAGGCCACAAGTTAGGCAAACCTGTCCTAAGTATACTAATGCAGGAACAGAAAGCCAAATGTCACATGTTCTCACGTATAAGTGGGAGCAAAACATTGAGGACATGGACACAAAGAAGGGAACAATAGACACTGAGATCTACTTTAGGGTGGATGATAAGAGAAGGATGAGGATTGAAAAACTACCTGTCAGGTACTATGACGAGTACCCGGTGATAAAATAATCTGTACGCTAAGCTCCTGTGACATACTATTAACCTACACAGAAAACCTGCACATGTATATATGAAAGTAAAATAAAGTTAAAAAAGAAACAACTATATAGATATAGTTATAGGAAAATGTATGTATATATAAACATATATATCCTAAATAACTCTTCTAATTAAAAAAGAATGTCAATAATCAAAAACAACACCATTACAAGTCTCAGAGATATTAAAAATGACAAGAGAATACTGTATACTCTATTTTTAAGAATTACACTGCATTTTTAAAATGTAATTTAAAGGGACACATTTCTATAAATAATTCAAATTATCAAAATAACACTCAAGACAGAGCAAAAAAACAAAAAAGGGGCGCTTATTTTCACCACTTTTACTCTACACCACACTACATCATTAATGCAAGAAGCAAACAACAAAGTAATGAGATTTCAAAACAGCAAACTAAGACGACTATAATTACTTTAAAAAATATGATTTATACGTGCAGATAAAGTAATAAAATTAGTAGGAGAATTTAGTAAATATGTTAAATGTAAAGTCAATTGGCATAAATTTCAGTCATAACGCTCTACATTTGCAATAATTTTAATAGAAATAAAAATTAAAATATAAAACCATTTTAAATTGCTTGAAAATTATAAAATATCCAGAAATAATTCTAACCAGGGCTGGACACAACCACCACATAATTCCAAAACATAGAAACCCCAAGTAACTCTATTATCATTAAAATTGTTATATCATTTACTAAAAATATTAGAAAAAAATCTATAACCAAAATCATTTTATGTTAAGTTCCAAATAATAATTTTTCCAGGAAAGTATAAAGTGTTCTAGAAAAAGTTAATATCAAATTTAATGAAGACATGAACTATGCTCATGCACGGAATGACTCAGTATTATTAATATGCTTGTTTTCTACAAATTGATCTATAATTCCAATGCAATGCCAATAAAAATCTCAGTAGTTTCTATGTGGTTTTACTTGTTTATATCCATATGTGTGCCTGTATAACTGAAAATCCTGATTCTAAAACTTCATGGAAATGCAAAAGACAAAAATTTTGCATTTTGAAAGACAGCAAGGTTGGAGGAGTCACTACTCGATATTGACACTTGTGAAGCTGCATAAATCAAGGCAATGTGGTATTCATGCAAGCACTCAATACAAACCCACAAGCAGACCTATGCTTATGGACACTTTATGAAAAATAAAGTGTAAAAATATTTTGTAAAGTAAGTATCAGTATAACTGGTTGGCCTTAATAAAAGAAGAAAAAGGAGGAGGAAGAAGAACAAAAGGAAAAGAGGGGAAGAAAAAAGAGAAGCAGCAATTAAAAAAAGGAAACTGACTACAAAATTTACTAAACAAATAAGCAAACAAATAAAAATCATATACTTAAAGATAAACAGTGAAACTTTTACCACATAATATAGAAAATATCTTTATGTCCTCAGAATACAGGAAGCTTTCTGTTGTGGACCTATAAAACTGAAACCATGAAGTAAGAAGCTTCATAAAAATAAGTATTTTAGAAAAGACCTTGTATTTGCAGAGAGGCACCTTGACAGCAATGGTCAATAAGCCTGGGAAAATGTTTTTAACTTTTTTAGTAATGAGAGAAATGTAAATTAAAGCCAAAATGTAAAACTATTACATATCCAACAGTTTACCAAACATTTAAAAATATGCAGCTGGGCGCAGTGACTCATGCCTGTAATCCCAGCACTTTGGGAGGCCGAGGTCAGGAATTTCAGACCAGTCTGGCCAACATGGTGAAACCCCATCTCTACTAAAAATACAAAAATTAGCTGGGCGTGTTAGCTGGGCGTGCTGGTGGGCGCCTGTAATCCCAGTTACTCGGGAGGCTAGGGCAGGAGAATCATTTGAACCCCGGAGGTTGAGGTTGCAGTGAGCTGACATTGCGCCATTGCACTCCAGCCTGGGCAGCAGTGCAAGACTCTGTCTCAAAAAGTAAAAATAAAAAAATCCAGAGGTTGGCTCTTTGAAGTAAAAAGACCTCTCATAAACTGCCAGCAGGGGTGAAAATTGGAACCACCACATTAGAAAATGATTTGTCATTACCAATAAATGTGAAGATATGAATGTTGTATTATCCAGTCATTCCAATATTAAATATACACAAAATATTGCCACATTCATACAGCAATATATGAATATACATATATATACTATACATACACACACATGCACAAATATTCATGGCATGTGCATTAAATACACATTATTTGTGTTTGATTTGTAGGGACTCATATGGCTCAGTTTATGCTCAGAAAAAGCTCTGTTCGAGGAAAATGCAGGAAAAATACACACATTGAAAAGGGTCTGGGGATCTTAGGAGTAAACTTTGTTGTTCTCCTATCATTGCATTACACAGGAAATTCTTGGTCTCTAGGTCATTCTGTGCCATAGAAAGCATCACGATATCTTGATACCAAGACGCCAACTGTCTCATGGTGATTTTTATAGTGAGCTGGTCACATAGTCAAATTCCAACTCCATGACCAAACTTAACTGTCAAAACCCTGCAGACTCTACCAAATCCAGGTACAAACCATTTACAACAATGCTGACAAGCTATTATTTCATACTTTGTGAAATAACTCACAGACCAATGGTTAGGGAACATTTATCTTTAGTTAACATATTTTATTGCATTAGTGAAGAGTCATCATTATGTTCTAGGCAGCCCTGAAGATAAACATGCAGTAAATCTGGAGGAGCTGAGATAAATAATGCTATGTAGAAAGATTGGTGATGGTACAATGAAACTAGAAGCAACCCAAATGCTCATCAGTGGAATATTTGGCATATTTATGCAATAGAACACTTTATAGTGACAGAGATAGATGAATGACAACGTGCAACTTGGATGTATCCTAAAAATTACTGAAAGCTAGCCAGACACAATAAAATATTTTCTATGTATTTTTACACTTATTAAGTTCCAAATAAATAAATAAAACTTTACCTAGGTGATGATTATTCAAGTTCATATGTTGTACGTATTATGTTTCTGTTTGTTGTAATTCATTATAATGTTTCAAAAAGACAAAATGCAGAACCATATATGATATCTTCTATGGAATAAATATTTTACATTTGTTTTATATACATAAAATGTCTTTATAAAGACACACAAGAAATAAAGTTCATTGACTATGGATGGAGAACTTGTGTTGTTACAGAACAAGTAGCTAAAAACAGAAAGATTTCTTACAGTATTCTACTTTATATTATTTGGATTTTTATTCATGTGAATATATTACATATCAAAAATAAACCCATCAGCAAAAAATACTAAAACACAATGAACACATAAGATAAAAATCCTACCATTTTGAGAAATCTGACATTCTGAACATATAAAGGGATTATTAATTAGAACAATGAGAACACTATGTGACATTCTTGGTAAGTCATAATATATTACATTATATAAGTACCTAATAAGGCATATATTTCACTTCTATGAGGCAGTAGTAAAAAATGACAGAAAACTACCTCTATCAAGCTTTCATCTAAAGAAGAAAAATAACTAAGTAGTTAAAAATGGAAAGGCTAAAAGACTTAGTAGATGCTACACAAAAGAAGATACAAAAATGGCCAGTGATCACAGAAGAAAAGGTACTCAGCACCATTAATTATTTTAAAAATGTAAATTAAATTCAAAATAAGATACCACTTTAACTCACATTAAAAATAAATAAAGTAGACAACAGCAAATGTTGGTGAGGATGTGGAACAAGTGGGACCCTCATACCTTGCTGGTGAGAATGCAATTTAGTTTACATAAGGTAACTGTTCAGCTACGGAAAAGAAGACAACTATATTGTTAAAATGCACTGGAATTCATATAGCAGCCTTATTCATGGAAGCCAAAAATTGGAAACCATCCACATATTTCATACTACTACTCCATTCTTCCCTCAAGAGCATCCTTGCTGCTCTCAGGGCTTGGCTGAAATATCAACTTCTCCGTAAATCTGTCCTGCCATAAAATTCCATCCAGGGACTCCTAATTTCACAATACCTCCTCAGTTTTTATTTTCTATGTTGACCTTTAATATCCCAGATTATTTACACATTCATTGTGTTCACTGTTTATTCTCTATCACCTCTTGTTTAGAATATGGCTTTGTGAGGACAGAGATCATTGTCTTTTTATTCACAGATATAGATCCCACGTGCCTAAGACAGAAGACCCTTTATCATAATTATTGAATTAATAAATGATTAATGAATCCTATAGACTACAGGTATGAATGGAGTCTGTCGTAATTTGTGGATGAAGGTCATGAGAAATAAGGCACAAAGAAGAGATGCATAAAATGCATCACGGCAAGGCCAGGAAAAAAGGTATACAGATTTCCTTCTTTCCGAGAATTTGTATGCATTGAGGGGCATATTTTCTAATGTTAAAATATATCTGCAACCAATGGTAGTTCTTTTTAGTTCTTTGAAAAGTCTCCATATTGTTATCCATATCAGTTGTACTAATTTATATTTCCATAACAGTGTGGAAATATTAAAATCAAAGTATTCCCTTTATTCTGCATCTTTGCCTATCTCTGTTGTTCCTTGATTTTTTAATAATAATCATTCTAACTGGGGTAAAATGGTATTGCAGTTTTAATTTGCATTTTTCTGACCCAGCAATCCCATTAATTGATACCTACTTAAAGGAAATGAAATTGTTTTATCAACAAGACACCTGCACTTGTATGTTTACTGCAGCACAATTTACAATACCAAAGTTATGGAATCAACGTAAATGTCCAAAAGATGGTTGGATAAAGATATGTGCTATATATATTATACATACATATATCATTGTGTGTATATATATATATATATATACGTTACACTGTGTATATATATATATACACATATATATACACTGTATATGTAATATATAAATATATTACACTGTAAATATATATGTACAGTGGATTACTACACAGCTATATAAAGAATGAAATCATGTCTCTACAAGAATGTGGAAGAAGCTGGAGGCCATTATCCTAAGTGAAATAACTCAGAAGCAGAAAATCAAATGCTGATTTTTTTTTTTTGCTTACAAGTGGGAACTAAACAATTGTTGGGAAAAGCAGCAAAGGAGAAAGAACTTACAGAGTGCTTACATAAATTAGTTATGCGTAACATATAAACAAGGAAAAACAAACTATGGAAGGCTGCAGGAGCCTCTGAGGAGGAAGTCCTCTCTATGCCTCATGTTCCGGTACAGGGAGACCTAGGCTCTGCTACCATAAAAATTGTGCTCAAGGACGTAAAACCCCTATATAGCACTAAGACGTAATCAGACTTGTAGGCTCCTTGTAAGGCTCCTGTTCCACCAGCTGTACATAGATAATAGGCTAAAAATAACCACATGTTCTACTTTGTGAAACTCCCAAACTGCCACTGTTATCAGTCTTTAGGATGGCATACCAATTCTGGCTCACTCATTCACTTCCGGCTCACTGATTCACTCCACCATCACTCCACCCCTACCCTATAGATCAAAGTGATTGTGACCAATAAATAATGTAGATGATCAGAGTTCAGGGCCTTCACTGTCTTCTCCAAAGTCATAAAGTGATGGTCCCCTGGTTCCACTTTCTCTCTTCATCTTTTTCTCATTCCTTTGTCCCACCAAACTCGGGATACCCAGAGGTGATGCAGGGCTGGTTCCCTACAAACAATGGGTACATACAGACATGCAGAGGGGAATAATAGACACTGGGGAGTTCAAAAGGGATAAGGGTAGAAATGAGGGAGAGTTAAAAAATTACCTATTGGGCACAATGTTCACTATCTGGATAATGGGTACACTAGAAACCCTAACCTCACCACCATGCAATATATCCATGTAATGAACCTGTATACATAACCCTTGAAGCTATAAAAATGTAAGAGGTGTATATATACTTATATGTATATATATAGATCTCTCTGGAAGGTCAGTCATATATGTCTAAATACTTTCATTTGTCAGTATTTTCCTCTATTCTCACCATATAGACAGAATAAAGGAGGGGAGAAAAATGCTGCTTTCAAAACACCTCTGCATTTATAATTAAGTCACTGTTCTCAGGCAAGGAACGACCTATTACTAAGAAAGGAAAAATATAACATTGAGAATGCATTCCTTTTAACATTTGGATTTCAGAGATAATCAACAAGATAAATAACACTTCAGTTTTTTTATTCAACAGTGTATTTTATGAAAAGTTTTACTTGTATAAATGGGAAAATATTTGGAAGTCTGAGAACAGTATAACTTGGTAGAAACATTAAAAATAGGAACAGGAATATTTCAGAGACCAAGTTATAGCTATAAAAACTTAATAAAAAATTAAAAGACCTAAACAAGTCAATAAGAAATAGGTTGTTTATTTCATAGGCAATATTGGGAAAATGTATTCATTATACAGAGAGAAATAAAATTGATTCTTTTCCTAATACAATATAAAATAATGAATATTAGACAGATTAAAGATCTGAAGTTGCTTCATGTAACTAAAAAAAATAGAAAATAATTTAAGTTAACTTTGTGACCTAATAAAAGGAAAAATACCAAATTTTTAATATTAGGTAGTAAAATCTAATTTTTCTTTTGTTTGTACTTTTACTTCTTAAAGATTTTTGCTAAACAAATGAAAAATAAAACCCCATGGATAGAGGTACTATATAAATGACAAATGGGAAAAGTTATTTGCAATGAAGCATACCAAAAAGGAATTGCTGTCTGGAATATACACAAAAATGTGTACATTTAAAAAAATCAACAATCCCAATAGAAAAATGGAAAACTGGGAAAAACCAACTTACAGAAGAGCAAATCTGAAAAACAGTAAATCTTTTAGGAAATGATCAAAATTATCATTAATTAGATTAATATAATTTAAAATGGTGAGCTATTGACTTACATCTATTTTACTGTGTAAAAAGGAAGCTGGATAATACCAAGCACTTCCAAGGAGGCAGAATACAGAAACCCTCATTTGCTCCTACTTGGAGTAGAGAAGAGCACTCATGATGGAAAGTAATCTGAGGTATCTTAGACTATTTAACTGTATGCATTATCAGTTAATCACAAATCTTGATCATAGAGTTATATTTCTTTTTTTAGATAGATAAAGGTTTTTTTTTTTCATTATACTATAAGTTTTGGGATACATGTGCAGAATGTGCAGGTTTGTTACATGGGTATACATGTGTATACATGTGCCATGGTGGGTTGCTGCATCCATCAACCCATCATCTACCTTAGGTGTTTCCCCTAATGCAATCCCTCCCCTAGCTCCCTATTCCCCAACAGGCCCTGGTGTGTGATGTTCCCCTCCTTGAGTCCATGTGTTCTCATTGTTCAACTCCCACTTATAAGTGAGAACATGCGGTGTTTGGTTTTCTGTTCCTGTGTTAGTTTGCTGAGAATGATGGTTGCCAGCTTCATCCATGTCCTTGCAAAGGACATAAACTCATCCGTTTTATGGCTGCGGAGTATTACATGATATATATGTGCCACATATTCTTTACCCAGTCTATCTTTTATAGGCATTTGGGTTGGTTCCAAGTCTTCGCTATTGTGAATAGTGCTACAATAAATGTGCATTTGCATGTGTCTTTATAGTAGAATGATTTATAATCCTTTGGGTAAACACCCAGTAAAGGGATTGCTAGGTCAAATGGTATTACTGGTGCTATATCCTTGAGGAATTGCCAAACTGACTTCCACAAAGGTTGAACTAATTCACACTCCCATCAACAGTGTAAAAATGTTTCTATATCTTCACATCCTCTCTGGCATCTGTTGTTTTCTGACTTTTTAATGACTGCCATTTTAACTGGCAAGAGATGATATCTCACAGTGGTTTTGATTTGCATTTATCTAATGATCAGTGGTGATGAGCTTTTATTCATGTTTGTGGGCCACATAAATGTCTTCCTTTTAAAAGTGTCTGTTCATATCCTTCACCTATTTGATGGGGTTGTTTGTTTCTTTTCTTGTAAAGTTAAGCTGTTCTGTAGACTGTGGCTATTAGCCCCTTGTCAAATTGATAGATTTCAAAAATGCTCTCCCATTCTGTAGGTAGCCTGCTCAATCTGATGATAGTTTCTTTTGCTGTGCAGAGCTCTTTAGTATTAGATTCCATTTGTCAATTTTGGCTTTTGTTGTCATTGCTTCTGGTGTTTTAGTCATGAAGTCTTTGCCTATGCCTATGTCCTGAATGGTATTGCTTAGGTTTTCTTCTAGGGTTTTTACAGTTTTAGGTCTTATGTTTTAGTCTTTAATGCATCTTGAGTTAATTATTGTATAAAGTGTGAGGAAGGGGTCCAGTTTCAGTTTCTTGCATATGGTTAGCCAGTTTTCTGAACAGCATTTATTAAATAGGGAATCCTTTCCCCATAGCTTGTTTTTGTCAGGTTGTAGACATGTAGCATTATTTCTAAGGCCTTTGCTCTGTTTTGATACCAGTACCATGCTGTTTTGGTTACTGTAGCCTTATAGGATATTTTGAAGTCAGGTAGAGTGATGCCTCCAGCTTTGTTCTTTTTGCTTAGGATTGTCTTGGCTATATGGGCTCTTTTTTGGTTCCATATAAAATTTAAAGTAGTTTTTTTTTTAATTCTGTGAAGAAAGTCAATGGTAGTTTGATAGAAAATACCACTGAATCTATAAATTACTTTGGGCAGTATAGCCATTTTCATGATATCGATTCTTCCTATCCATGAGCATGGAATATTTTTCCATTTGTTTGTGTCCTCTCTTGTTTCCTTGAGCAGTGGTTTGCAGTTCTCCTTGAAGAGATCCTTCACATCCCTTGTAAGTTGTATTCCTGGGTATTTTATGGTCTTTGTAGCAGTTGTGAATGGGAGTTCACTCATAGTTTGGTTCACTCATGATTTGTCTATTATTGGTGTATAGGAATGCTTGTGATTTGGGGGCACTGATTTTGTATCTCAAGACTTGGCTAAAGTTGCTTATCAGCTGAAGGAGTTTTTTGGCGGAGACAATGGGTCTTTCTAAATACACAATCATGTCATCTGCAAACAGAGACAATTTGACTTTCTCTCTCCCTATTTGAATATCTTTTATGTCTTTCTCTTGCCTGACTGCCCTAGCCAGAACTTCCAATATTATGTTGAGTAGGATTGGTAAGAGAGGGCATCCTTGTCTTGGGCTGGTTTTCAAAGGCAATGCTTACAGCTTTTGACCATTCAGTATGATACTGGCTGTGGGTTTGTCATAAATAGCTCATATTATTTCGAGGTATGTTCCATGAATACCTAGTTTATTGAGAGTATTTAGCATGAAGGAGTACTGAATTTTATCAAAGGCCTTTTCTGCATCTCTTCAGATAATTATGTGGTTTTTGTCATTGGTTCTATTTGATGGATTATGTTTATTGATTTACATATGTTGAACCAGCTATGCATCCCAGAGATGAAGCTAACTTGATCATGATGGATAAGCTTTTTGATGTGCTGATGGATTCCGTTTGCCAGTATTTTACTGAGGATTTTCACATGAATGTTCATCAGGGATATTGGCCTGCAATTTTCTTTTTTACCATGTCTCTGCCAGGTTTTGCTATCAGGATGATACTGGCCTCATAAAATGAGTTAGGGAGGAGTCCCTCTTTTCCTATTGTTTGGAATAGTTTCAGAAGGAATAGTAACAGCTCCTCTTTGTATCTCTGGTAGAATTCGACTGTGAATTTGTCTGGTCCTAGTCTTTATTAGGTTGGTAGGCTATTAATTACTGCCTCAATTTCAGAACTTGTTATTGGTCTATTCAGGGATTCAAATTCTTCCTGGTTTAACCTTGGGAGGTGTATGTGTCCAGGAATTTATCCATTTCTTCTAGATTTTCTAGAATATTTGCATGCAGGTGTTTATAGTATTCTCTGATGGTAGTATGTATTTCTGTGGGATCAGTGGTATTATCCCATTTATCATTTTTTATGGTGTCTATTTGATTCTTCTCTCTTTTCTTCATTCGTTTGACCAGCATTCTATCTGTTGTGTTAATCTTTTCAAAAAAAGACCTCCTGAATTCATTGATTTTTTGAAGAGTTTTTCATGTCTCTATCTCCTTCGGTTCTGCTCTGATCCTATTTATTGTCTTCTGCTAGCTTTTGAATTTGTTTGCTCTTGCTTCTCTAGTTCTTTCAATTCTGATGATAGTATGTTGATTTCAGATCTTTCCCGCATTCTCCCGTGGGAATTTAGTTCTATAAATTTCCCTCTAAGCACAGCTTTAGCTGTGTCCCAGAGATTCTGGTACATTGTGTCTTTGATCTCATTTTTCAACAAACTAATTTATTTCTGCCTTAATTTCCTTATTTACCCAGTAGTCATTCAGGAGCAGGTTGTTCTGTTTCCATGTAGTTGTGCAGTTCTGAGTGAGTTTCTTGATCCTAGTTCTAATTTGATTGCACTGTTGTCTGGGAGACTGTTCTGATTTCTGCTGTTTTGCATTTGCTGAGGAGTGTTTTACTTCCAATTATGGGGTCAGTTTTATAATAAGTGTGATGTCGTGCTGAGAAGAATGTATATTCTGCTGATTTGGGGTTGAGAGTTCTGTAGATGTCTATTAGGTCTACTTGTTCCAGAGTTGAGTTCAAGTCCAGAATATCTTTGTTAATTTTCTGTCTCGTTGATCTGTCTACTAGTGATGGGTGTTAAAATCTCCCACTATTATTGTGTGGGAGTCTAAGTCTTAGGGCTCTATGAGCTTGCTTTATGACTCTGGGTGCTCCTGTATTGGGTACATATATATTTAGTATAGTTAGTTCTTCTTATTGCTTTGATCTTTTTACCATTATGTACTGCCCTTCTTTGTCTTTTTTGATCTTTGTTGGTTTAAACTCTTTTATCAATGACTAGGATTGCAACCTCTGCTATTTTTGCTTTCCATTTGCTTGGTAAACATTCTTTCTTCCCTTTATTGAGCCTATGTTTGTCTTTGCACGTGAGATGGGTTACCTGAATACAGCATACCAGTGGTTCTTGACTCTTTATCTAATTTGCCACTCTGTGTCTTTTAAAAGGGTCATTCAGCCTATTTACATTTAAGGTCAATATTGTTATGTGTGAATTTGATCCTGTCATTATGATGCTAGCTGGTTATATTGCCCATTAGTTAATGCAGTTTCTTCATGGTGTTGATGGTCTCTACAATTGGGTATGTTTTTGCAGTGGCTGGTACCAGTTTTTTCTTTCCATATTTAGTGCTTCCTTCAGGAGCGCTTGTAAGACAGACCTGGTGGTAATGAAATCTCTCAGCATTTGCTTGTTTGTAAAGGATTTTATTTCTTCTTTGTTTAGGAAACTTAGTTTGCCTGGATATGAAATTCTGGGTTGAAAAGTCTTTTCTTTAGGAATGTTGAATATTGGCCCCCCACTCTCTTCTGGCTTGTAGGGTTTCTGCAGAGAGATCTGCTGTTAGTGTGATGGACTTCCCTTTGTTGGTAACTTGACCTTTCTCTCTGGCTGCCCTTAACATTTATTCCTTCATTTCAGCCTTGGTGAATCTGACCGTTATGTCTCTTTGAGTTGCTCTTCTCGAAGAGTATCTTTGTGGTATTCTCTGTATTTCCTGAATTTGAATGTTGGCCTGTCTTTCCTAGAGTTACATTTCTAAGAATTCCCATATCATTCCATATATGAACATGTACAATAAGATTTATTGCATATTATTTGTGAGGGTAGAAAGTTCTTCAGAAGGAACTGGCTTTTCTTTAGAAACAAAAAAAAAGAGTTTGAGGAAGTTCAAGCCTAAGGGCTTTCTTGAATAAATTGTTTCTCTTAATTAAGTACAACAAGATGGACCATAGCACACAGAGTTCACCACAGAAAACCACAGAAAGGTGTAGCTAATAAGAGCCCTCCAGGAATCAAACAAACCTCAAAGACTCGCCTTAAAAACTACCCTTGAAAAATTTAATGTATTAGGCATCTGTGTTTCAGGGCAATAGAGCAAATGACCAGTAATTAGTAAAGACTAATACACAGGGCATTATACCAAATAAAGTAAGCAGGTTAAGAGAGAGATCAAGGCAAGAAACAAAGAGAGACCTGTACAAACCACTGTAATCCCAGATTAAAGCAGCACACACCCAATGCTGTGCCCACTGAGGAGTAACACCAAGGGCTTAACACTACAGGAGAAATAGTCTTCACTAAATCAACCTATTCATTTCATAAATAAGCAATTAAAAAAACAACAAAAACAAGCCCAGAAATGAGATCAATATCTAGAATAGCTAACATAAATTACCAAAAATGACGAGTTTCCTATAAAAACATTATGAGGCTTATAAAGAAAGAGAAATTTGAAACTCAAGAACAGGAAAAAGTAAACAACAACAATTTTCTGTGAAAAGGAAATATTGACTATTTAACAGAGATGTCAAAGAGCCATTATAAAATATGTTCAAAGAACTAAAGGAAACAATCTTAAGAAGTAAAGGAAGGTATAATGTCAGTGTCCCACAAAATACAGACTATCAACAAGGAGGTAAAATTTATGAAATACAAACCAAATAAATAATTCTAGAGGTAGAAGTCACAATAACTGAATGAACTATTCATCAGAGGGGTTTAACAATAGATTTGAACAAGAAGCAAGAATCAACAAACTGTAAGATATATTAGGCAATCCAAGAACAGGGAGAAAATGGAACAAAGAAAGTTGAATAGAGTCTCAGAGAAGTGCAAAGTATTTTTAAGAGCAGCAACATATGCGTACAAGAAATATTAGTGGAAAAGGAAAAAGTGAGAGAAGCAGAGAAATATTGAAGAATATATAACAACAAGAAAACTTATCAATTTCCTGAAAAACACTAAGCTGTAACTCCAAGTAGAAAAAATGAAAAGAGATCCACACTCAGATACATAATAAAAAAATTCCTGAAAGCCAAAGACAAAGAGGACATCTGACGATAGCTAGAAAAATAAAATCAACAAAGGAACCTCAATAAAATTAACAGCTGGTGTCTCTATAGAAACAATAGAGGCCAGAAGATATTGAAATGGCATATTAAATGTAGTGAAAGAAAATTCAGTGCAAAACAAAAATCTTATATCCAGCAAATTATCTTTCAAAACTCAATGCAAAATAAAGAAATGCCCATATTAAAAAAAAAAAAAGAGAATGTGTTGCTAGATGGCCTGCTTTACAAGAACACTAATAAAAGTTCTCAAGTCGAAAACAAGTAAACCCAGATAGACATCTAAATCCACTGTATTAGGCCATTGTTGCATTGCTACGAATGTAGGGAACCAGTCCCCACATCACCCATGAGTACTCTGAGTTCAGTGGCGACAAACGATTGATAAAAAGACAGATTAAGAGTGAAAGTGGGACCAGGGCCATCACTTATTACTGGAGGCAGTGAAGGCCCGAGCTGAGTTTCCCCACAGCATTTATTGCTTACAATCACTTTGATCTGTAGGGTAGGGGTGGAGTGATGGTGAGGAGAGGGTAACGTGATAGTGGAGTGAATCAGTGAGCCAGAAGTGGTTTGTCATTCTAAAGATTGATAACAGTGGCAGTTTGGGAGTTTCATAAAACAAGAACATGTGGTCATCTTTAGCCTATTATCTATGTGCAGCTGGTAGAACTCAGGCCTCACAAGGAGCCAACAAGTCTGGTTACATCTTAGTGCTACAAATGGGTTTGACATACTTGAGCACAATGTTTATGGTAACAGAGTCTAGGTCACCCCG